>ML058510.1:2379920-2609295 GCA_003013855.2 Liriodendron chinense | reverse complement strand
ATTGATTTTCTTGTGACTATGCCTCCCCGTAGAGCAAGAGATTGAGGAATACATGATGAAGGAGAAGCCAATCCCAATTGCCTGACTCTATGATATGGAAATTCAAAAGTTAAGGAGATGAGTGGAGATCTTGAACCAATGCGTTAAGTGCATGGAATCGCCAGTTCCTCATGAGAATTCTAATGATGAATTGGAGGAAAGAGACTTTTATAATGAATTTTATGATAGATCACTGGTTAAAGGATCTTGGATCACAAAGAAGAGATATCCGAGAGGAGAGGAAAAGAGTTGGATGTTAAATTAGACACCCAGGAGTCTAGCAGCAGTATGAAAGGGAAGAGTTTTTGGATTAGTTGAATGTTATGGAGAAGATTTTTTCTAATCAAGAGAGTTGGCTGATTATAGACGTGTGAAGTTGGTCGCCATTAAGGTGAAAGGCCGCACATCCGCTTGGTGAGAACTTCATAAAAAATCAAGACTTTCGGACGGGCAAAGATCCGATCACTTCATGGACAAGATGAAGAGTCACATGAGAGCCGCCGAATTATGTGCAAGCCCTATATCAACGACTACAATCTCTGCGTTAAGGAGATCAGAGTGCTGATGATTACACGGAAGAGTTCCACCACTTGGTTACGAGGAATATCATGAAAGAAGAAAAGTAGCAGATTATGCATTGTCTTCATGATTTAAAGCAAGCTATGAAGAGGTTTTGGTTGTCATCCAGTGTAGACAGTTATGAAGGCCTACCAACACACATTAGCTGTCGAAAAATTCCAAATGACTTTTGGAAGGGTTGGATCATCAAGTTACCGGACTAACAAGGGGCTAGTTGGTGAGGGCAGCAGTACCAAAGGTGCTGAGTAGTGCACTAAGGTTGAATGAGCTCAACCCGAGACCAATTGCATGACTCTAGGTCGACAACATGGTGCCCAGAGTGACCACAGAAGGAAAAGCAAGGCAGTTGTCTGCTGCTTTAAATGTAGAGACATGTTCATCCAAATGTAGAAAGACGAAGGTCCACATTGCAAGAACTTTGCACATGAACGGTGATGGAGACGAGGCAAGCACAAGGTGATGACTTGGATGATCCTCTTTATGATGAGGAAGTGGGAGAGGAAGATGCAGACACATTATTTATGCCGCTTTCGATCAGTCTCTTGTGATCCAAATGAGTCTATTAGTACCGAAGTCTCCGAAAAATGAGAACTGGCTGCGTACAAGTATCTTTATACTCTTTGTACATTAATGGACGTTGCGCATGATTATTGACAGACGAAGCTATGAGAATGTCGTGGCCTAGGAGGTAATCAACAAGCTCCAAATTCCTACAAAAGCATCGTATGCCATACTGCCTTAGTTTAAGAAAAGTAATAAGGAAATAGTTTCAGCTTGTGCAATTATTTCATTTTCGATAAAAGTATCAATGGCAATGTATGACGTAACATCGCCTCAATGGATATGTGCGACATCTTATTGGGTAGACCATGGCAATTTGACCAAATTGTTGTACATCTGGCCAGAATAACACTTTCACTTGGAAAGTGATGCGGACATTAATCCCTTTAGGGTTTATCATGCGAGCGATGTATGCATCTCTTTGGCTTGATGAAGGGCTTGGATCGTTCGTGATGACTTGAGGAGCATCGAAGACCTTACACATGTGGTTCGGGACATTTGAGAAGACCCCACATTGGGAGGACATGTGTAGGTTGCTTGGAGGAGATGATAGGACCGTTGGATCGTGATGACGATGTGATCGAACCGTTGGTTCGTCGTGGCCCACTTTCATCACACCATCATTGGAGCCCATGGGATATCTTAGATTTGAGTTTATTTTATGCATTTTTACTTATTTGAGTTTTGAGTTAATGTGCACGCATTTTTTTCATGCAAATGTCTTTTTTTTTTAATTTTGTTAGTAGAGGTATTTTGGTAATTATGCTAATTCCGAATTTATAAGGGTATTGCCCTAAACCTTTTTCATTAGTTGATTATTATTGAATGAAAACCTCTTTGGTTGCCTCATTCCTCTCTCTCTCTCATGGAACTTCATCTTCTTCCCAAATCTTCTTCTTCTCTTTTCTTCTTATACCCCTCCAGCATTCTTCTAAGGTAAGTTATTCTTCTTTCTCTCTCTATTCTTATTATCTCTTAATCCTCGAATCCTAAATTTGAGAATTGAATCAAAAACCCCAATTTCTCAAATTTCCAATTCCCTAATCCGAGAAATCCTTTGATCCATCGGACTAGCGAACCCCATTGATCGATTAGGTGATGACCATGCAAGATCGAGAGGTTTCATCCCTCGCCGGATCCAACCTATGCATTATTTGAATTGCTTACTTCGTGGTTGTGATGATGGCCCGCTCCATTGCATGTCTCTTTATGGTTTTCTTAATTTATGATGGTTGATGTTGAATTTTTAGATTATTTTGTCTTTATTTCCGCTAGATTATATATGTTCATACACATGCATCATAATTAGGCTGTCCTACATCAAATTTGGTATCAGAGATTAAGGTTTGCATGGTTATATTTAGATCGAGTTACCAAATTAGGGTTTTGATTTTTTAGGTCTGTTTTAGGAAATGTCCAGATTTAGAAAGTTTCCAATTTTAGAAAGTTTCCTAATTTGAAGAATTTCCAGATTTAAAAACTTTCCAATTTTAGAAAGTTTCCTAATTTTGGAAAAATTTAGATTTAGAAAGTTTCCAATTTTAAAAAGTTTCCTAATTTGGAAAATTTCCCGATTTGAGTCGCATCATCTAGAATTAATTAGTGTCAGTTCATTGTAGTTTAAATTCATTGCATTCATATTGTGAGTCACCCAGTCCGTAGAGTCTTCCCGTAGTGAATGGAGTATAGGCGTTTGAGATCTTCAAGGCCATTAAGTGTTGTCGTGTGGCCGTCGAGACCCAATGGAAAGCCGAACTCCAATTAGTTGGCCTACTTTAATGGTCACATGGACCTACAAACATTCCTTGATTGGCTTGAAGACTTGGATTTTTTTTTTATTGGTATGATATGTCGAATTACCGTCGAGTGAGGTTTGCCAAGTGGAAATTGGAGGGCCAAGCCAAGTCGTTTTGGACAGATTTGGAGCGACAAATTGATAGAGTTGGGAGAGCCCCGATCTCACAATGTGACGAGATGAAAGAGCATTTGAAAGAAAAATATCTTCCCATCTCCTATCGTCAAAAGCCCTTGGCTCAGAAGCGAATCGCTCCACCTTCCCGTCTAAACACAGAACCAATATTGTCCCCTTTTGTAAAGTGGTCTAACCCATCATTAAGGAAATCTTGACTTATGAACAATTTGAGTGTTTAACACCAATTATATTTCCTTGGAAGCGAGATAATACCTTGGTGAATAGCTAGTTGGAAGAATCCAATCAGGTTGTTTGTGAAGTGGAAGAGTACGTGCCTAACTTCAGTAGTGAGGAAATGGAAGAAATTGAGGCATCGCTCATCATCATTAAAAATGACGAAGTGTGTGCTAGTGATGAAAAGGTCAAAGAAATTGAGACCGCACCACTTCCAGATGTCATGTGTGACTTAAGTGATGTAGAGTCCCAATCTAAGTCTCTTACCATAATGCACAAGAATGAATTTGAAAAGGAGACTAGTGAGGATATGATGGTAGACACTCACATGACTTGTGATATCCCACCAAATGATTTATGGGATAAATTTTCACCCAAATGGGACATTCAGCACACAATCAATCTTGTTCCTGGGTCGGTCCTGTCAAGCTTTCCTCCATACCAAATGAACCCCGCAGAAAATATAGAAATGCAGCATTAATTTGATAAACTTCTTGGGGAAGAATTCAATAAGGAAAGTTTGAGTTGGAGTTTTGTTTTGTGTGCCATGCCTGCCCTTTTCACTTTAAAAAACAATGGCATATGGCGCACATCTGGGCATATCCTGGCTGTCCACAAAGCTTCAGTCAAGTGTCACACTACCTTGCGACGTATTTACTTCATGGTGGATATGATGGCCAGAATCCCCATTCCGCATCTTGATGACATTTTGGACACAATGGCTGATGCCAACATCTGCCCAAGACTTGGTATTAATAGTGTGTGTTCTCAAGTGTTGGGGTACCTGAATATCATCCTTGTTTATAATACTTATAATGAGAAATTATGTGTCACCCATGAGAAGTGTCCTTTTGTTTCAGTTTTTTTAAGTTCTAGATCATAAGATTGTTTATTTCTATAGGTTTACTTATATCCAGTCCGTTGTTTTTTCAGAGCATCCTTTAGTTTCACCGATGTCTGTCACCCAAAGGTCTTCAGAGTCGGTCAATGCATTTGCACAACACATTCATGAATTGCATACATATATTAGACAGCGGATTAATAGAAGCAATGATAGTTTTATGCTTTCAGCTGACTCGCATAGTAGCAAGGTGGGCCAAAACGGTTACGTATCGGCCGATACGTACCGGATACGCCCGTGACTGTTACGCGATACGAGGTCCAAAACGGGGACCCCGAAAATTTGGCCCGTAACGGCCGTTACGGCCCAAAACAGCCGTTACGGCCCCCGTAACGGTAAAAAAACGGCTACTTTTTTTTTTTATGAATACTTGATGTTTTGTAATTTCTTCACACTTTTCCCCCATTTCTTTTCTAATATGTTCTTTTGCTAAAAACGACCACAATTAGTCTATTTTGGAGAATTAAAACGACCAATTTCTACGATTTGGATAAATCGAAGCTCCGTGGGCCATTTTTCGAAGAAATCCGAAAATAGGTATTTATACATTTTTCTTCCTCTAATCACTTTTTTTCCACCTTGATATGATGTTGTAGCCATTGTAAAATGTTAAAATGTGTATTTCAAGATTATGCAACTGATTTTTATATTTTTTTTAATTTCTGTCTATTTTCGGATTAATATTAAAAATTTGTAAAAATCATGTTTTTTTTTTCTGGTTTAATGGTTGGATAACATGTGTTACTTATAGTAGGACACAATCATGTGCATTTTATAGATTATGCACATGATTTGCTATTTTTTTTGTATTTTTTTAATTTCGGATTAATTTCGAAATAAATTTAAAAATTAGGGAAAATCATTTTTTTCAAAAAAAAATTCTAGTTTAAAGGTTGGATAATATGTGTTACTTATAATAGAATATAAGCATGTGCATTTTACAGATTATGCACATGGTTTGTTTTTTTTTTTTGGTATTTTTTTAATTTCGGAATAATTTTAAAAATTAGGGAAAATCATTTTTTCAAAAAAAAATTCTGATTTAAAGGTTGGATAACATGTGTTACTTATAATAGAACATAATCATGTGCATTTTGCAGATTATACACATGGTTTGCTATTTTTTTGTATTTTTTTAATTTCGGAATAATTTTAAAAATTAGGGAAAATCATTTTTTTCAAAAAAAATTCTGGTTTAAAGGTTGGATAACATGTGTTACTTATAGTAGAACACAATCATGACCATTTTACAGATTATGCACATAATTTGCTATTTTTTTGTATTTTTTTTAATTTCGGAATAATTTTAAAAATTAGGGAAAATCATTTTTATCAAAAAAAATTTCTGGTTTAAAGGTTGGATAATATGTGTTACTTATAATAGAATATAAGAATGTGCATTTTACAGATTATGCACATGGTTTGTTAATTTTTTGGTATTTTTTAATTTCGGAATAATTTTAAAAATTAGGGAAAATCATTTTTTTTTCAAAAACATGGAGAATCATATTTACAGATTAATGAGTAATGACTAATGTATGTATATATTTTTATTTTTTCGACAGGTTTTGCCGTTTTGGAGCTTCATAGTTGTACTTTGTAGGCTGTAGCCCATAGGGTTTAGTGTTTGAATTTAGTAGTTAGTACTTGATTTCATTATCTGTATTTAAGATTTACAATTACATTTATAAGTTTTAAAATCTAAGTAATTCACTCTTAGACTCAGTGTCTAAGTAACATAGCCACATAAGCCATCTCTAATTAAAAAATGTCTGGAACTGGAAGTAGAACTGCAAATGAGGATATTGGATGGGAACATTGTCAGAGGGTAGGTGGTGGAAGGCACCAAATAAAATGCAACTATTGTGATAGAGTAATAAGTGGTGGAATTACGCGACTTAAACAACATTTGGCAAATCGAAAGGGTCAAGTTGCAGGATGCACCAAAGTTCCCAAAGAGATAATGATACTGATGCAAGCCAATTTAGATGAGTCAAATGGGAAACGAGCTGCTGTGCAGAAAAAGAAAGATGATATCCTTGATGCGGCCCGACAAGAGGTGTTTGGTCCAGAATATATGGGCGTTCGTGGCGAAGACATCATTGATTCTGGGGAAGATTCTGATCGAGAAATGACTATAGCTAGAAGAGAAAGCGTGCACTATGCTCGTGAAGAGGAAGAACGTCGACGCACGTTTAGTTCAAGTGCGAGTGCGAGTGGGAGTGGCCAGGGGAGTACAACTGCAGCCCCAACGGGAAGTACAGCTGGGGTTGGAGGGGGTATGTTTGGTGGATTAAGGCGTATGTTTAGCAGCTGGCAGGGCACATCTTCACATGTAGCTCGTCATCCTATAGATGTAGATGTGGAAGAAGAAGATGTGCCTAGGAAACCCTCTGTTGATCCGATCCTCTTTAGGAAAGAATTTAGTAAACAAAAGAAGATAAAACAAATGTGAAGTAGAACTTCTGTTGAGAAACTAGGTAGGGCAGCAGCAAAGTTATTTATACATGCCAACATACCCCCTAATGCGGCAAACTCTCCATATTGGCAAGTGGTAATTGATGCAGCAGCAGAAGCAGGTGAAGGAATTAAAGCTCCCACAGCCAAGGAGATTAGGGAAAAATGGACAGACGCAGAGTATGCAGATACAAAGGCATACATAAATACCTTTAAACCCATATGGCAAGCCAGAGGATGCACGATCATGTGTGATGGTTAAACTGGCCCAACAAGACGCAGCATGATCAACTTCATGGTGTATTGCCACTTGGGAACAGTGTACCACAAGTCAATTGATGCCTCGGATGAAATAAAAAATGCTAAATATATTTTTAGCTTGATGGATAAAGTAGTGGATGAGATTGGGGAGGAGAATGTGGTGCAGATTGTGACAGATAATGAAGCAACATATAAGTCTGCAGGAAATTTGTTGATGCTAAAGAGAACACATATATTTTGGTCACCGTGTGCTGCACATTGTATTGATCTTATATTGGAAGATATTGGAAAGAGAAAGAATGTCAAAGAAATTGTTGAAACAGCAAAAGAAGTGACAACATTTATTTACAATCATAATCACCTAGTTGCAATAATGAGGAAGTTCACGAAGGGACGAGAGTTGCTTAGGCCAGCGGCGACTAGATTTGCAACAAACTTTATAGCTTTAGAGAGTTTGTATCAGCATAGGGGAGAGTTGAGTGAAATGTTTGCTTCCCAACAATGGCTCAACACAAAATATGGGAAAAAGACATCAGGGACGCCGGTTGATGTTGTAAACACCATAAGAGACAACAAATATTGGAAGAGGGTTAAGAAAATTTTAAAGGTGATGGAACCACTGATGAGGGTACTTCGTCTTGTTGAAACCGATGAAGCACCTACGATGGGCTTCCTCTACGACGCCATGGATAAAGCAAAGTTGGCAATTCAACGTGATTGTTCAAGCTGGCAATCTTATTGGAATTTGATCGACAAAAGATGGACAAAGCAGCTCCACCACGATATTCATGCAGCAGGTTATTACCTAAATCCTAGGTATAGATATGCCTAATCATTTGTTATGGATGATGAGATTCGTATTGGATTAAAGAACGTGATAAAGAGATTAGAGCCTGACTTAGATGTACAAATAAAGGCTTTGAATTAATTGAATATATTTGGAACTCGCCAGGGTAGCTTTGGAGATACTCTTGCACAACATGCAGTACTTAGGTTGCACCCCGCCGACTGGTGGGTAAATTTCGGAGAGGACACACCGGCTCTCCAAAAAATTACAGTAAGGATTTTGAGCCAAACAACGTCTTCCTCTAGTTGCGAAAGAAATTGGAGTTGTTTTGCACTTATTCATACGAAGAATAGAAATAGAATTCAGACTAGGACGTTAGATAGACTTGTCTTTATGCATTACAACATGAGGCTAAGAATGCGCATGCATTTAATGAGGCCTAACACCAATAATGCCGGTGATGTGGATTATTGTCCAATAAACTTGGACAATATTTATAATAAGGATGACCCACTTCTACCTTGGTTGGAAGCAAGGGAAAAAGAAATAGAAGAGGATAGTGAAGAAATAGAAGTTGAAGACCCAGAAATACAC
This sequence comes from Liriodendron chinense, assembly GCA_003013855.2. Lineage (NCBI taxonomy): Eukaryota > Viridiplantae > Streptophyta > Magnoliopsida > Magnoliales > Magnoliaceae > Liriodendron > Liriodendron chinense. The sequence continues at coordinate 2,600,970 of ML058510.1, read as the reverse complement.
AAGGCACAGCAAGAGAGTCGTGCATTTGTGTTGGACCCAGAAAGGGGGGCGGATTTCATGCAAACTCAGCAGAAGAGTGCGAGCTCTAGCGATACTGAAACAGATGATGATGATGATGATGATGATGATGATGCACCTAATGCTGGTCCCACTTCTGGCATTGCTCAACCCACCGGGGCTACTGATACCATACAGCCGTCTACGGATCGTGAGGCTGATGAACTTCGAAACAAGCGGGGCCGAGGGGGTCGAACTTATGAGTTTACTGAGTCACGATACAGCCAGCAAGAGCCTGGCTCCAGTAGTGCACCTGCGAGTCCTGCACCTACAGGTCCTGCACCGCAATCTACACCGACAGATCTGGAACATCAGCATGCGTATGGCTATGATCCGAGGAATTATGGGTATTCTTACAGCCAATGGGATTATAGGGAACCTGTTCCGCCACTTTCATGTTGGGGTAGTCCTCCTGACGCTGTTCCACATCTACCATATGAACCAAATCCAAGTTATTCATCTCAATCTCAACAGCCTGGCCCTGAATATGAGTACCAGTATGGGCACGGCTATTCGACGGGCGCTGATAGATATCCTTACTCAGGGTCAGAATCTTAACCTAGTCAGGATCAGTCATCATCAGGTTTCGTTGACCTAGTCTTTCCCTCTGGCACTGAATATTATGGATATGCAACAACAAGACCACAACAACCCGATGATGATGACGACGACGACGACGTGGAGGTTGAGCAACCACAACAAAGCAGGTTTTCATTTGGTGGTGAGTTCCGGTTTGGTGAGTCTTTTCCATTACCCACATGGTCATACATTCACCAAAAAAACACACTTTACATTGTTGAACTTGTGTTTAAAATAACTCCCCTGACAAGTGACAACCAGTCAAGTAATCTTTAATCAACATGCTTGCAAGGGAGTATATCAGGTATTACTATTTTTTTTCTACTTTAGAATGTTCAATTGGCAGGACAAGAGTCGGTCATAGATTCAAGATAAGAGAAGTCTTAATACGTTATTTTTTGCAAGTCCTCAGTCCTCTCCTCACTCCTCACTCCTCGGGTATGTAAATAAATTGTAAATAATATAAAGTAAATTATAAAAAATAATAGTACATGTGAAAATTGAAATACTTTGATGTTACATTTATTCTAATATACATATTATTGGTATTAGATAGTTAGAAATTTGAATTTATAAGTTCTGCAGTTAATTCCAGGTTATTAGCTTCATAAATTCACCAGACAGCCCGATACAGCTTTTCCACCAAAGAGTAGACCGCTTCACCACCATAAACATGTTCAAAATTATAAATGAATGCATATTTGGAATGTTTGGAATTTTCTGGATTTAATCCATATTTTTTTAGAATTTTTTGGCAAAAAAAAAAAAGTGGACCGTTACGGGGGCCGTATCGGCCACGGCCGATACGGCCCGTATCCGTATCGGAAATGGTGGGCACCGTTACGCCCACCGATACCGATACGGGACACCTTGCATAGTAGATTGCAAGATTTTCAAGAAGGAGAATATGTAATGGTGAGGATAAAGTCAGAGCGGTTCTCACAAAGTACCGCTAAAAAATCACAAGCGCGTGGTGCTAGACCATTTAAAGTATTGCAAAGAAAAAGGTCCAACACGTATAAAATAGACCTTTCACCTGAAGTGGGCATTATTTAAACGTTTAATGTGGAAGATCTAGTCCCCTTCCCTAATCCTACCATTGATCCCTCTTCTCTTTCGTGGCCATATTCTGATTTTTGCTTCACAACCCACTCCACCCCTTCCCCCACCTATTGCTCGAAAAAGGAAATTGAGGAAATTGTGGACGAAGAGATAGTTTCCACGAGAGATGAAGGTTTCCAGAGATATCTTGTCAAATGGAAGAATAAACCACCGTCAGAATCTACATGGTTGACAGAAGCGGAATTGCAAAGAATTGATCCAGACTTGCTAGAGAGCCACAAGAGCTTTATCTCGACGGAGTCGAGCTTTTCTCAGTCGAGGAGAATGATGCAGACATCAATCCCTTTAGGGTTTATCATACGAGCGACGCATGCATCTCTTTGGCCTGATGAAGGGCTTGGATCGTTCATGATGACTTGAGGAGCATCGAAGACCTTACACATGTGGTTCGAGACATTTGAGAAGACCCCACATTGGGAGGACATGTGTAAGTTGCTTAGAGGAGATGATCGGACCTTTGGATCGCGATGATGATGTGATCGGACCGTTGGTTGGTCGTGGTCCACTCTCATCACACCATCTTCGGAGCCCATGGGACATCTTAGATTTAAGTTTATTTTATGCCTTTTTACTTATTTGAATTTTGGGTTAGTGTGCGCATGTTTTTTCATGCAAATGTCTTTTTTTTTTAAATTTTGTTAGTAGGGGTATTTTGGTAATTATGCTAATTTCGAATTTTATAAGGGTGTTGCGCTAAACCTTTTTCATTAGTTGATTATTATTAAATGAAAACCTCTTTGGTTGCCTCCTCCCTCTCTCTCTCTCTTATGGAACTTCATCTCCTTCCCAAATCTTCTTCTTCTCTTTTCTTCTTATGCCCCTCCAACATTCTTCTAAGGTAAGTTATTCTTCCTTCTCTCTCTATTCCTATTATCTCTTAATCCTCAAATCCTAAATTTGAGAATTGAATCAAAACCCCAATTTCTCAAATTTCCAATTCCCTAATCCGAGAAATCATTTGATCCCTCGGACTAGTGAACCCCATTGTTCGATTGAGTGATGACCGTGCAAGATCGGGAGGTTCTATCCCTCATCGGATCCAACCTATGCATTATTTGAATTTCTTACTTCGTGGTTGTGATGATGGTCCACTCCATTGCATGTCTCTTTATGGTTTTCTTAGTTTATGATGGTTGATGTTGAATTTTTAGATTATTATGGTCTTTTATTTCCATTGGATTATATATGTTCATACACATGCATCATAATTAGGCCGTCCTGCATTAGAAAGATAATGTGAAAGTTGTTTTCAGTCCCTCTAGAGAGAGAATCCATGAAACCCAACTTATTGGAGGACGTAAATTTCTTCTCTATGACAGTTTATGGAGATGAAAGAGAGTAGGGTAGTACTTGCCATGGTTGGGAAGGATACATTGAGTGCTATAGAATTGCCAAATGTGATGAAGCTTACGATAAGGGAATTGCAATTTTTTTTTTTTTTTTTTTTTGAACTAATGACTTGCCAGCTGGATTGCCACGTATGTGGTATATACAACCCCATATTGATCTTGTCCCCAGGGCTACTTTGCCCAATAGACCAACCTACTGAATGAGCCCAAAAGAGCACGAGGAGCTCAATTGGCAGGTTAGGGAGTTACTAGATTGTGGTTACATAAGGGAAAGCATGAGTCCTTGTGCTGTTTTGGCCCTCTCAACACCTAAGAAGGGCGGATTGTGGAGGATGAAAATGGATAGCATAGCCATTAATGAGATCGCAGTAAAATACTGATACCCGATTCCATGGTTAGACGACATGCTTAATATGTGGATTAGAGCAAAAATGTCTCTAAGATAAACCTGAGAAGTTGTTACCATCATATTAGAATTCGCTTGGGAGATTAATGGAAAACAACGTTTAAGACGTGAAGGGCTTTATGAGTAGCTTGTTATGCCATTTGGTTTCTCAAACGCACCAAGCACTTTCATATGGGTGATAAACCAAATGCTTAAACCATTAATCGGCATGTTTGTTGTGGTTTACTTCGCTAATATATTGGTATACAATCCGAAAGAGCATACGCATATGCAACATCTTCAGTAAGTGTACGGGGTTATAAGAAGTGAAAAAATGTATGCTAATATCAGAAAGTGCAATTTTGTCACTGATCGGGTGATATTCTTGGGTTATGTGGTGTCAGCGGCTGGAATTAGGATTGATAATAAGAAGGTGATGATGCCCTACCCCTTCTATCATGCAGGAAGTGTGAAGTTTCTATGGGTTGGCATCTTTCTATCATTATGATTCATACGAAATTTCAGCACTATCATGACACTAATAACGGATCGCATTGAGGAAGGTCCATTTGTTCAGACAAAAGCAGCAGTTCTTAGCTTTGGTGTCATTAAATAGAAATTATTAGAAGCTCTGGTTTTGGCCTACTAGATTTCGAAAAGATATTTCAGATGGATACAAATGCATTGCATATCGGCATTGGTATTCCATAACGGTAACGGTGGCCGTAACAGCCTCCACCGTTACCTTTATGGTACGAGTCGTAACGGCTGTTACGGCCTTCATAACGGCCATTACGGTCTCTTTTTTTATTAAAAGAAAAAACCCAAAAAACATGTATTTGCCTCATAACATTGAAAAAAAAAATCAGAAAAAACTTGAATCCACTACATAACAAACCATTACAGGGTTGTTACGGCCTTTACAAGGGGCGTAATGGGCCATTAATGATGGTTATATGTCATTTTTTGCATAACGGCTGTTACGACCTCATAACGTGTAACAGTTGCCACTGTTACCTTTACGTAACGGCCTTTACGGTATCGCAACGGCCTTTGTGGCACACCATGGACTACAGTATTAAGCCAAGATGAAAGCCTATTGCATATTTTAGCAAGAAGCTCAATGGAGTTAGGACTCGATATTCCACCTATGATATAAGTTTTATGCCATCATCCAAGCCCTACAGCATTGTCGACATGATCTAATAGGAGTTCGTCTTGTACTCCGATCATGAGGAGCATGTGTGTGTGTGTGTGTAATGTAGAGAGAGAGAGGCAACATAAAATGAACAATAGGCACACCAAGTGGATTTCTTCCTTGCAAGAATTCACATTCTCTTTGAAGCACAAGTCCGATACACACAATAAGGTGGTTGATGCGTTGAGTCAGAAGGTGGCATTATCGACTACCTTACAGGGATGTGTAGTTGGGTTTGATATATTCTCCAAGTAATTGGACAACTAGATTGGGAGATGAATTACATAGGGGGGCCCACAAGCCTAGCCATGATTGGATTATTATTCAAAGAAGATATTTTAGAAATTTGTGTTGTGATGTGTTGTGTGTGTGTGTGTGTGTGTGTGTGTTTTGAACGTTGATGATATTATTGCTCAAAGGTCGAAGCCAGTGTTTTAAATAGTGTAGCGTATAGCGTAGCGTTCGGCCCTCCATAGCATGTAGCGTAAGCTACAAGATACTTTTATTTTTTAATTAAAATAATATAAAAATAGGATAAAAGAAAAACTTGCCTATAATTGGGGGCCATTTTCATGCAAAATAGGTCTACAAGTGGGCCATTTTCATATAAAATAGATCTAAAGGTGGGCCATTTCCACGTAAAACACTAAAACAGTGGTTGTACGCAACCAATGCTTGTCAAACAAGCTTATTGTACAAAACCGGCATCCCAAAGAGGGAGAAATATGAAGAAAAAAAATGCAAACAGGGAAGAATATGAAAATTTTAAAAATTAAAAAATGGCAACCAAATAGGAAAAAAAATTTGTTAAAATGTAAGATGTATCAATCATTTTATCAATAAAATTAAAATAAATATAACTAAATGAGGTTAATAGTAATAAACATACCTTTAATCTCTTCCAAATCAAGCAAAAGTCGCAAATCGGAAGGCCCACAGGTTCTTTATTTTAGGTCCAATGCCTCTAAAAATTCCCATAGGATCCTCTAACATGGCCGATCAAACCCCTAAAATCCTGTTTCAAACGAATGCGTAGATCGAGAAAATTGAAAATCCCTTTTTTTTGGGCCAGAAGCAACACCGCTGGAGTCGGGTAGGGTTTTCAAAACCTTTTCGAAGTAGGTTTTAAGTTATAAACTTTTTCCTATTGTGTGAGTCTACTACCAATTATAAAACCTAGAGTCTCTCCATCATACAGTTTCGAGCCCAAAATCAAATCATTAGGATTGTCCGATGGATGTACCTATACGAATGGAGAGTAAACACGATAGGGACCACAATTTGGATGGTCCAGAATAACGCAAATACCACCACGTGTGATGTATAAGAGTCACCACCATTTCCAAAAGAACCGCATGCCTAACACTGTAAATAACTTAAAATAAAATAAAAGAGTTGCTGGTAGCTACGTACGCTGTAGCGTACGCTACATGTACCGTAGCTTACGCTATATGGGAGGCACGCTACCAGCGTACGCTACTAAAAACACTGGTCGAAGCCAAAGATTGCAAGAAAACAAAACAGAAAAATTAAAGACAAAACATGAGAGACTAATTACAGATCAGCCCAGCTGACAGGAAACTGAGCTAACACTATGACCGAGGATTCAACTATCCATTCCTTTAAAAGATCTTTGGCCAGATTAAATACCCCTTCAAGATCCCTTTTCTAATTCCTCAAACAGAGGCATTTCCTTTCCTACCATAGTGACCAAATTCCAGCTAGCAAACATAGACGCCAAATCCTCTTCCTGGTCTTCCCTTTACCCCAACCATGCCATGCCATGCCATGAGGAGGGATTTAGTGGAACCTAGCAAAACCCATTGAACGCTAAACAAGATAAAAAAAATGCTTGCCATAACTTTCTTGCAAATGAACAGTGAATGAAAAGTTCTTACAAATGAACAATGAATGAAAAAATGGTTTACAAATCTCACATCTTGATAGCATAGAAGGCACACATTCGGTAAAATCATTTGCCTCTTGCGAAGATTGTCAACTGTGATCACTTTATTTTTTTCCCACTAACCAAGCTAGCGCCCCACCTTTGGAGGAGCCCCAAATCTCCAAACAAAAGCTATGTGACTTACCCCATTATCGCTTGACTCGCCATTGATCATACAATATAAGGATTTCACTGAAAACTTGCCAGATTTATCATGAAACCATCTTAACGAGTCCCTTCCAGAAAGAAAGGGGCGAACCTTGCTTAACATCTGCAGCAGCTCCAACAACTCTAACTCGGCCTCATGGAGATTCCTGCCACGAGGGGAAGTCCAAATGACTTCATCCCCTTGAGTGAAGCATCCAGCCACCTTCACATTGGCTTTCGATGAGATCCCCGCCAAATGTGAGAAAATCTCCCTTAATCTTTGTTCTCTAACCATACATCCTCCCAAAATCTATGTCCCCACATTCCCCAAATAGAATGCTATCGATTCCTAGCATTGTGTATTTTATTGTGTAATTATACTTAAAATGTCTAGGTTTATAATGCTTAAGGTGTCTATGTTCATAGAGTAGCTAAGTTTTTTTAGGGGTTAAGTTTTCCGTCTATAAATATGTAACCCTTATTGGAAAGAAAAGGTATACTAGAAGCTTTGTAGTTCTTTTGCATATCAAGTTCTCAACTTGGTTTCTAGTGTGACCCTTGTTGGTAGAGTCTATTGGGACGTGAAATCGACACCGTTAAGGTGGTACATTACATATCTTGCTTGTGTTAACTCTTCAATTCATGTTGTTTCATATTTGAGAGTCGTGGTTGCATCAATTGGTATTAGAGATTCCCGACGTAAAATCAACACCAATAAGGTGGTATGTTACATATCTTGCTTTTGTTACTCTTCAATTCATGTTGTTTCATATTTGGGGGTCATAGTTACATTAATTGGTCTTAAAGTTTCCTGATCTTAATCCAATAAGGTTTAGATCGATTTTCTCATGAATATGCCTCCTCATAGAGCAAGAGGTAGAGATATACATGATAAAGGAGAAGCCAATCCCAATCTGCCGGACCCTCATGATGTGGAAATTCAAGAGCTAAGTAGACGAGTAGAGATCTTGACCCATCATCTTAAGCGCATGGAACCATCGGCTCATTGTGATAATTTTAATGATGAATGGGAGTGAAGAGACTTTTATAATGAATTTTATGATAGATCATCAGTTAGAGGATCTCGGATCACAGAGAAGACGTATATCCGAGAGGAGAGAGGAAAAGAGTTGGATGTTAAATTAGACATCTTGGAGTATGGCAGTAGTATGAAAGTTGGACTTTTTTGGATTGGTTGAATGTTGTGGAGAATATTTTTTAATAAAAAGAGTTGGCCAATTATAAACATGCGAAGTTGGTAACCATTAAGCTGAAAGGCTGCACATCCACATGGTGAGAATAGCTTCAAAAATCAAGACTTCGGATGAGCAAAGATCCAATCACTTCAGGGACAGGATGACAAGTCATATGAGGGCCGCCGAATTATGTGCAAGCCCTATATCAAAGACTTCAATCTCTATGCCAAGGAGATCGGAGTGTTGATGATTACACGGAAGAGTTTCACTACTTGGCTGCAAGGAATCTTGTGAAAGAAGACAGAGCAGCTGAATGCTCATTATCTTCATGGGTTAAAGACGACTATGAAAGAGACTTTGGTTGTCCATCCATTGTAGATGGTTATGGAGGCCTATCAACACACATTGACTGTCAAAAAATCCCAAAAGAGCACTTCGAGAAGGGTTGGATCATCGAGTTACTGAACTGACGAGAGGCTAGTTGGTCAGGGCAGCAGTACCAAAGGTGTCATGCAATGCACTAGGATCGAACGAGCTCAACCCGAGACCAATTGCACGATTCCAGGTGAAAACGTGGTGCCAAGATTGATTATAGAAGGAAAAGCAAGGTTGTTGTACACAGCTTTAAATGTCGAAGATGTGGAGCATATTTCATCCAAATGTAGAAGAGGAAAGTGCACATTGGGAGAACTTCACTCACAAACAACAATGGTGATGGGGCAAGCACATGGTGATGACTTGGATGATCCTCTTTATGATGAGGAAGTGGAGCGGAAGATGCAGACAAAATTATTGATGCCGATTTTGGTCAGTCACTTAACAATGGTGATGGGGCAAGCACATGGTGATGACTTGGATGATCCTCTTTATTATGAGGAATTGGGAGTGGAAGTTGCGGACAACATTATTTATGCCGACTTCGGTCAGTCACTTGTGATTAGAACAAGTCTATTAGCACCTACGGCTCTGAAGGATGAGAACTAGTAGCGTACAAGTATCTTCTATACTTGGTGCTGTTAATGGACGTTGTGCATGATTATTGACGGCGGAAGCTATAAGAATGCCTTAGCCCAAGAGGTGATTGAATAGCTCTAAATTCCTGCAGAGAAGCATCCTACCATACCGCCTTTCTTGGTTTAAGAAAGGTAATGAGCTAATAGTTTCAGCCCATGCAATTATTTCATTTTCGAGAAAAGGAAAGTATCACTACAGTGTGTGCTATGAGGTCGTCCCGATGGACATGTGCAACATCTTATTGGGTAGACCATGGTAGTTTGACTGAAGTATTGTACGAATAACACTGTCACTTTTTGGAAAGATAATGTGAAAGTTGTTTTGGGTCCCACTAAAGAGAGAATCCGCAAAACTAATTAGAGGGAGGTGAATTGCCTTTATATAACACTTTATTGCAGAGACAAAAGAGAGTTGGGTAGCATTTGCAATGGTTGGGAAGGATACGATGAGTGGTATAGAAGTGCCAGATGTGATGAAGTTTGTGATGAAGGAATTTGCAGATGTTTTTTATTGATGACTTGCTAGTTGGATTGCCACCTATGCGGGACATACAATACCATACTGACCTTGTCCCGAGGGCTACTTTGCCCAATAGACCAACCTAGTGAATGAGCCCAAAAGAGCATAAGGAGCTCAATCAGCAGGTTTGGGAGTTACTGGATCATAGTTATATAAGGGCAAGCATGAGCCCTTGCGCCGTTCCAGCCCTCTTAACACCTAAGAACAGCAGATTGTGGAGAATGTGCATGGATAGTATGGCCATCAATAAGATTACAATAAAATACAGATTCCCAATCATGCAGTTAGATGACATGCTTAATATGTTCATTAGAGCAAAAGTGTCTGTAGGATAAATCTGAGAAGTTGTTATCATCATGTTATAATTCGCTTGGGAGATGAATGGAAAACAATGTGTAAGATGTGTTAAGGGCTTTATAAGTGGCTTATTATGCCATTTGGTTTCTCAAATGCAACAAGCACTTTCATGCGGGTCATAGACCAGGTGCTTAAAACTATTCATCGGCAATTTTGTTGTGGCTTACTTTGATAATATAGTGGTATAAAACCTGAAAGAGCATGCTCATATGTAGCACCTTTGGTAAGTGTGCAGAGTTCTGAGAAGTGAGAAAATGTATGCCAATATCAAGAAGTGCAATTTTGACCAATTGGGTGATATTCTTTGGTTATATGGTGCCGGCAGCTGGAATTACAATTGATAATGAGAAGGTGATGACTGCTCGGGAATGGCCTGCCCCTTCTAGAATGTAGGAAGTGTGAAGTTTCCATGGGGTTGGCATCTTTTATTGTGATTCATAAGAAATTTCAGCACAATCATATCCGCACGGGTTTGGGCGAATGGCTAGCATCGTGGGTTTGCTCCCCATAGACGCGAGTTCGATTCCCCTCCTTATGATTTACCTGATGTACGTGATGTACGTGATTTGCGGGTGATTGCGTGCATCTGCAAGGATTAGTCTCTCCTTAAAAGGGGGCGGGACACCCTATCGTCATTAAAAAAAAAAAAAAAAACAATCAGCACATTCATGACACCAATAATAGATTACATTCAATAAGGTTGTTTGTTGGACAAAAGAAGCGGTTGTTAGCTTTGGTGTAATTAAAGAGAAATTGTCGAAAGCTCCAGTTTTGGCATTACCGGATTTCGAAAAGATATTTAGGGTGGATACATATGCATCACATGCCAGCATAGGTGCAGTATTGAGCCAAAATGAAAGGCCTATTACATATTCAGCGAGAAGCTCAATGGAGTTAGGACTTCGCATTCCACTTATGATATAAGTTTTACGCCATCATCCAAGCCCTATAGCATTAGCGACATGATCTGATGGGAGTTTGTCTTGTACTCCAATCAAGAGGTGCTGAAATATATAAATGGGCAACATAAAATGAACCACAGGCACACCAAATGGATTTCTTACTTGCAAGAGTTCACGTTCTCTTTGAAGCACAAGTCCGGTACACACGACAAGGTGGTTAATGCGTTGAATTGAGTCCGAAGGTGGCATTATCGACTACTTTACAGGGGTATGTAGTTGGGTTTCATATTTTCTTCGAGATGCATCAGGAGGATTCGGACTTCAGACCGATTTGGTAAATGTGTGGCATGGACAGATGGGTGGGTATTTTATGCAGAATGGGTTTCTATTCAAGAGTGCACAGCTATGCGTCCCAAATTGCTCCTTCCGCGAGTGCATCATTATGGAGCTGCATGTAGGTGCTTTGTCAAAACATTTTGGTTGCGACAAGATAGTGGCTTTAGTGGAATAGGTTTTTTTCCCAGATTGGGATAGGATGTGACTTGGTTCGTGGAATGTTGTCATATTTGTCAAATGGCCAAAGGTCAGGCTCAAAATATGGGCATTTATACCTCACTCATTGTTCCCGAAGCACCATGGGAGGATGTCAGCATGGATTTCGTGTCGAGATATGGACAATGTTTATGTGGTTGTTGATAGACTCTCTAAAAGAGCACAATTCATTCCTTGAAAGACTTCAAATGATTAATATGCGGCCAATCTTTATTTCCAAGAGCTAGTTCAATTGCATGGTCTGCCAAAAACCATTACCTCCAATAGAAACAGTAGCTTCGTGGGCCACTTTTAGCACACTTTGTGGAGAAGATCAAGGATGGGCCTGCACTTCAGGCTTCGGCACTACCTATCACCCACATAAAAACGGACAGACCGAAGTTGTCAACAGAAGCTTGGGCATCTTGCGTCGTAGTTTGGTGGACCGTCGTCCCAGACAGTAGGATCTTATGCTGTTGGATGCAGAGTTCGTCTGCAACAGCTTCCACAACAAGTCCACGCAGATGAGCCCTTTTGATATTATGTATTGAGCCAATCCAATTAATGTTTTGATACTATGTATTGAGCCAATCCAACTAATGTTTTGGACTTCGTATTAATTCAAAAATCTAAAAAGATGAATGAGGATGCCAAAGAGATGGCTCTGAACATTCGAGCAATGCATGACGAAGTGCAAACACGATTGCAAGCTAGCAACGCCACGTACTAGGAAGCTGCAGATCGTAACCACGGGTTGCTGATTTTTAAGAGGGATACTTGGTTTGGGTCTTTCTTCAACGAGAGAGGTTTCCCATGAATGCTTATAACAAGCTTAAAGAAAAGATTAGGCCTTTCTAAAGAAAATCAATAACAATGTTTACGAGGTAAAGCTGCCTAACCACATGAAGACTTTCGACATAGAAGATCTCACAGCCTACAAAGGAGAGCAGCTGACTGTTAAAGTTCTAGAGGAGGACAAGTTCTTCTCAGGAAGAGAAGATTGATGACGAGATAAATCAAGACCGGAGGAGTTCTTGGATCATGTTGAGATCAACAATTAGGCTCGAAAGAGTCTTGGTTTCCAATGTGAACCTTGCTGGTAGAGTCTGTTGAGACATGAAATCAATGCCAGTAGGGTGGTATTTTACATACCTTTCTTGTGTTAACTCTTTAGTTATTATTATTTCACATTTGGGAGTCGTGGCTGCGTCAGATGGGCAATCAACGGCAGGACCTCAATGCTAGAGAGTCTAAACTAAAGATGACAGCATTTGTGATATGATCGATACCTAGCAACTGATTGGACAGCTAGAATCACCCAATAAAAGTGATTTTAAGAGGGATGGGCAATCAAAAAGCATCAGGGACTGCGTGCATCTGCAGGGATTTGTCTCACCTTAAAAAGGGGGCAGGGACACCCTGTCGTCATTACAAAAAAAAACATGGAGCCCAAATGGTTGATAATCTAGATCAATGATCAGACGATTTGAAGTATCATCAATATGGACCATTCATTTTCCTAAGCATTGATTGGATGGTTAGGATCATATTGCAAAAGTCATTTTCTAACAAGTGGGGGCAATGAAGAGTAAGACGCACATGATAGATGATCTAGATCCATGATTGAACCATTTTTAGTACAATCAATATGTACAGCCCCTGTCCATAGGCATTTGATTAGAAGACTAGGATCATCCAACCAATGTGAGTTTTCTACAGGGACGGCGAAACGAGGGCGGCACCCATGTGGTGGCTAGTCTAGATCAATAATTGGAACTTCTGTAGTATGATCAGTCTAAACCATCTATCTCCTTCGCATTGAACAAACCATTAAGATCAACCAACGGATTTGATTTTTTTAGGAATGACCTATCAAGCATCGGACCAACATGATGGTTGATCTAGATCAAGGTTTGTGTCGTAAATCGTAATGGTAACAATGGTTGTAGCCACCACCACCATTACTGTTACGATACGGGCCGTAAAGGTCTCTTTTTTATTGGGAAAGAAAAAACTCGTATCCACCCCATAACATGTAATGATTGGGACTATTACCATTATGTAACAGCCAATACAGCCTCATAACGACACACCATGATTTAGATCAATGATCTACCATGGCTGAAAGCTTTAGTTCTTTTTCATATTAAAGAGTTCTCAGCTTGGTTTCTAGTGTGAATCTTGTTGGTAGAGTCTGTTGAGACATGAAATCAACACCAATAAGGCAGCATTTGTAATATGATCAATACCTAGCAACTGATTAGACAATTAGAATCACCCAATAAAAGTGATTTTAAGAGGAATGGGCTATCAAACATGGGGCCCAAATGGTAGATAATCTAGATCAATGATCAGGCGATTTGTAGCATCATCAATATAGACCATTTATTTTCCTAGTCATTGATTGGATGGTTAGGATCATATGACAAAAATCATTTTCTAACAAGGATGGGCAATGAAGAGTGAAGACCCATATGATAGATGATCTAGATCTGTCATTGAACCATTTTTAGTACAATCAATATGTACAGTCCTTATCCCTAGGAATTTCATTCGAAGACTAGGATCATCCAACCAATGTGATTTTTCTAGAGGGATGGCGAATCGAGGGTGGAGCTCATGTCGTGGCTAGTGTAGGTCAATAATTGGACCTTTCGTAGTATGATCAATCTGAACCCTCTATCTCCTTAGCATTGAACAAACTGTTAAGATCAACCAACAGAAGTGATTTTTTAGGAATGACTTATCAAGCATCGGACCAACATGGCGGTTGATCTAGATCAAGGTGTCGTAATGGTAAGGGAGGTCGTAACAACCACCACCGTTACTGTTATGATACATACCATTCCGGTCTCATATATATATATCGGCCTCATAACACATAATGATTGGCACTGTTACCATTACGTAACGGCATTACGGCACACCATGATCTAGATCAATGATCTAACCATTGGTAGTATGATCAATATGAACCACCTATTTCCGTAACCATTTATGGACGGTTAAAATCATCAAAAAGTAATTTTTATAGTGATTGGGCAATCAAGGGTTGGGCCCACATGATGGACGGTTTAGATCAATGATTAGACAGCTTGTAGCATGATCAATATTCAAGGTATTCCGTAATGGCTATGGTGGTTGCAACGGCCACCTCTGTTACCGTCATGATACGGGTCGTAATAGCTGTTATAGCACAAAAAAAGAATGTATCGGCCCCGGTACGGGCCGTTATGAATCCTTTTTTCCATAACGGCTGTTACATGACGACATTACGGCACACCATGTCAATATCAACCATCCATTCCCCAAGACATTTAGCATCATCTGACAAAAGTGATCTTTTAAGAGGGATGAGCAGCCAAGTGTGGTATCCAAATGATGGATGGTCTACATCGACAATTGGACCATTCATAGAATGATCAATACCATGTGATTTCTGACTTATAATCGAATGAAACTTAGATATTCAAGTTTTGAGAATCAAAATCACCTACTCCAAAATGTTGTCAAAACACGGGGCTGATCATTCCCAGCAATTATGATACTTGAGTATTGCAATACCTGGTAATTGGAATATCTAGTTCACCCAAATGCCACCAAATCCATACAGCCCCTAAGACTTAGTATAATTCACCTTGGATTGCCTATCAATTTGTTATCCTGCTCAAAAAATGGCTTTGCAACATCGTGTACAGTGGATTTGGGAATCCCATGTAAGCACACTTCTTTAGAGAAATGCACTGTACAATGGATTTGGTAATGGCAGTTTTAGAGTTGGCATGCTCAGCATTGATCCAGATAAATTTTCATTTCCTTTTGAATTGTTTATTTCAATGGAAGATGGTGGATGGCAGTTTGATCCAAGAAGTGTCTTGCCAAAACAAGATTGTTGGAAATTTTTTGTCCCTATTAGTTATGTACTCCAACAGGGATTAGGAGAAGTCTTAGGAGAAAGACTTCAACCCCATCTTTGAACAATATGGGAGGTGGTCATTCCTAAGTTGCACAAACCAATACCCAGATGTCACTTCCCCTTACTAATAATGGCTTGGACTCATGCTCTCACTTAGCTTCCTACATGCTTATGATTGCTAACATTTAAAAGCAGATTCTTCCCCACTCAACTATAGATAATTTCACTGGACAAGATCTCAAAGAGAAAGAGTGTACCTCTGTTCAGCCGAAAGCAATTGATCTGTTCAATGGAGGAAAGGTGTATAAATGACACTATCAATGAGCTTCACAAGTTTGAAAACATTATATAAGCTTATGTTATTTAAGGAGATTTCTTTGCAAGAAGTGAAAGGATTATATCCTTGGGCCACTGAGCTGGGTCAAAGCTCGATGGAAGTGGACTCGGATTTGGTATCTTCCAAGGTGGCTTTTCTAAAATGTCTCTACTCTAGTTCTGGCACCCAGAGAAAGAAGAATGGAGTTGTAGAGTAATCATTGACAATGCAGTCACTGTTAACAAACAGAATATCTTCAATCCTGCCTAACCAGTGAGGTTGATCAATTAAAGAATCATTAGGATCATCTAAACTTTGGTGAATCTTAAATGGAGTATAACATATTACGTCTTAATTGCAACTACCTCTTGTTGATGCTCGTGGCTCAAGCAGAGAAAAACAGGGTGTATGGTGATGCTGTGATGATTGGAAGCCCTGTGCAGATGATCTCTCATTGGAAGCCATCCACAAGAGGAGCTTGCAGGAAAATTTGGATCAGATTTAGGGCTATTCAACTTCACATTGAGGTTCTCTCTGTGTTTTATGACTCGTCTATGTCAACCAAGTGAAAAGTCAAAAGACACATTATACAAGAAAGAAATTGGCATGACCGAGCTTTGCAAGTTTTTACATGACCTGAGGAGGTCAGTGCATGTATCGTAGATCATTTTCAGAATGCTCTTGCAGAAGAATTCCCAACGAGGCCCAACCTGGAGGGCATTCAATTTGAAGAAATATATCAGATTCAAGCACCAATGTTAGATCAGGTTTTTAACAAAGAGAAAATTAAAGCGGCGATCTTTGACGTTAAAGGAGTATGGGCACTAGGCCTAAATGGATTCCCACTCCTATCTTATAGGTATGTTGGGATATAATTAAAGATCTTATGACTGTATTTAATATTTTTTACGAAAATCCAGTTATTTGCAAACTGTTGGAGGCATCTTCTATTGCAGTTGATTCTGAAGAGAGAATGTGCAGAAGTTCTATCAAACTACAGGCCAATCATTTTGATTGGAAGTGCCTACAAAATTATTGCCAAGGTCCTATGCAAGGGAGACTGAAGAAGGTTTTGAAGTCAATTATTTCATATACCCAAAGGTTTCTTATATAATTGCCATTGCAAAAGCATATGCCAGTTTAATTGGGATTCCTTATTCTGTGCATTGGATAGGATTTGGGCTTCGCACTGGATCAAAGCATATCACTGTCACCCTTTTTCAGTTTTGGTCAAAGGATCTCCAAAGGGCCTTTTCAAGAGTGAAGGGGGTCTTAGGCAAGAGGACCCTTTATCTCCTCCTCTTCTAAGTGATCAGGGATGCATTTTAGTAATAGTGGAGATCATTCAATTCATGTGCAGTCTGTTGATGAACCATGTTGTTGGGGGATGGTTCAATTCAAGAAGCGAATACCTTCAAAAACATCCTCATTTGTTTTGAAATTGTATCAAAGTTGAGGGTAAATGTATCTAAAAGTATAATTGCAGACAAATAAATTGAGGGCAGGATCTTCGAATTAGGCTAGCAGATGCTATTAGTTGCAAAGTGGCTTTCGGATAACTTGAATCACTTAGGCATTGCTATTGTGCTGAAAAGAAATAGAGTCGACCGCTAGGACGGGGTGACTGAAAGAGTCCAACCTAGACTCTCGGCTTGGAAAGGAAAGTTATTGTCATTGTGTAGCAGAATTATGCTTATAAAAGCAGTGTTATCTAGCACGCGAATCTATATTACATCCATCCTAATATACCTGATGAAGATTATAGCAAAACTTGGAAGTGGGAGGAGGTATGCAAGCCCATAAAATTTGGGGGTCTTGGCATCAAAGAGATGAGGTCATCTTCTCAATAAAATTTCATTCATAAACCTTCAAAGAAAAAAAAAAGAGTCGAGGTCATCAAAAATCACCCTTCTAAGCAAATGGTGGTGGCACCTGGGTTTTGGAGAGTCTCCTTGGCTGAGGAGAGAGTTTATAGCTGAGTATGGGGTATCTAATAATTGTTGGGACATCATAGAGCCCAGTAGAAGGAATCTGTAAGTGGGCCATCTTGTGGGCTAAGATTGAGATCAATGTTGTCAACTGGCATAAGCGATCCTGTGCGATCACTTATGCCTAATCACTTATGCGATCGCACAGTCGCATAAGCGATTGCACAACTTTGTTTTTTAAAAAATTAAAAAAAAAAAAAATCGAAAAAAATGAAAAGTATGCGATGGCATATGCGATCGCTTTTGACAACATTGATTGAGATTCAAAGTAGGAGATGGGACTTCCATAAATTTAGCGAGTATTTGTGGTGTGGGGAGGTCCTCCCCAAAGACAGCTTTGAAGATCTACGCATAGCCACGAACAAATTGGGTATGGTGACGGAATGCTTCCGTAGGACCAGGAATGAAGTCATTTGGGGGCCTGTATTTCGGCACGATTTACATGATGAGGAGATTATGACTCTGTCAAGGACATTATGTCTGCCGAATAAGTGACATATTCCACATGAGGGAAGGCATAGGAGGGAGTGGGCTCTAGAATCTGCTCGGTCAAATTGATGGCAAAAGAGTTGGCTGGAAGAGACATGTTGAGGCTTGTTTCATTCCATAACTTAGGGCATATGTGGGTTTTGTTGAAAGTGTCTAGGTGACATGCTTAGGAAAAATTATGCAGTTGATAATTTAAAAGGGCAAAGAATGGTTATGCCAAATAGATGTGCTATAATAACAAGGAATCATTGGATCTTCTCCTTAATTGAAGTCTCTAGCCTGGTTTGGATTCAGGTTCTGCAACATTCTTGCATTTCATGAGTGATGAAAAAGTCAGTGGGTGAATAGCGAGTAGCTGGGCAATCTATGCATGGGGAGAAGTGGGCAGACACCATGGTATGCCAAAACAGTTACATAACAGTCATAATGGCCATTATGTAACAGTAACGGTCGTAACCGTTATGCGTTACAGGGCCAAAACGACCATTGCAGAAAGAAAAAAAATTTACCGATAACAGCTCCGTCACAGCCCTGCAACAGTCCAAAACAGATTTTTTTTCCCAAAAACACCTTCGCAAACACCCTTGGAAGATGACCTGCCATGCTACATTGTGTACTATCCGGCTAGAAAGAAACAAGTGTGTTTTGGGGAAAGAAATTTCTACTCCGTGCTATTAGCAGCAGGATATTCCAGCTTATTCAAACATGGTAAAAAGATACCTCTATTAGGAGCAAAATCCCCTCAGTATTGTTTGCTGCAGGCTGGAAAGAGGTACTGAAATGAAGTCCAAGAGTGGACCAGCCAAAAGTCTTGTGGAAGCCTCCCCCTGTTCACCACTTCAAAGCCAATTTTGATGATTGCTCCTTCAGGAATCCCGGTTTCTCTGGGATTGGTCATTGCGTTCATGATCACCAGGGTAGATCTCTCATCAAATTCGCTAGCCCAGCAGGAATCCAAGACTCCAATCATGCAGAGACAGAAGCTCTTCTGCAAATAATTAAGCTTCTAGATCCAATTCAGATTCTTTCCAGCTATTGTTGAGGAATCGTGTGGGCATTGTTGAGGTATGGTCTGTGGAATTTGGACAAGATGCTGAAGGAAGTTTGGGATCTTTGCAGAGGAAAGCAGGTTACCTTATCTACTGTGAATGGCTGATGCCCATGTTAAGCATGGAGCGACAAGACAGGACTTCAATGGTTAGTCATATTGCTCCTAATTAGGATTGTGCTGGGAGCCCATGTTTCCTATGAGTGAATTAATTGAGTTGCTATTCTGTTGTTGGTCTGTCCTCATTTATTTGGCTTGACCAAAGTATTGTTGGATCATTATCGTTTGCTTCGATTAAAAAAAAAAAAAAAAAAACAGATTATTCGTGAAAAAAAAAATGAAAAGTTCAATGATCCAAGCCTCAAGAGTCTAGAAAATTAAAGCACAATCCCACCCCACCTACACCATCTGCTCAAACATTTGAGCACCTATTCTATGAACTCATGGAATATGAGCACGCTCTTTTCCATAGAAACGCGCAATAGCGGAACGAAGTACCTGTTCTATCATGTTGCACTCACAGGAATTTGTCAAATCCAACCAACAGTTGGAAATTGTGGCACAATCATCATTTCTGTCAACGATACAACAATCTAACACAGCTATTCAATACTTTTATTTCTCTAAACAAAATCTCAATACACACACAACTTCTTGAACATTCAAGCATCCCACCAACCCACATAGCATCACTGAGATGTGAGAATAAGTTGGCTAATCACAGCATTAAGTACATTATTGCAATATGAACTTCAAACATAATAATTACATTGCCTACCATGAAAAGAAGATAAAATATGAAAGCAGGGATCAATAACAAAATGGCTGACTCAATATCGTTTAAATGCAGGTCTTAGAAATATAGAAGAAAAGTGTGCAACAGAGTTGAATTCAAGGAAAACAGGTACTTGGTCCCTCCAACATAAGCAAATGTCCTTCCTCCAGTTCCCAATACGTCGACATAACAGTTAAGAAATGAAAACCAGCCCCAAAAGAACTAAATCCATTCATCCACTAACTCATGAAAACAAAATGCATGCCACTGTGTGCACAAAATTTCATGACTTATTAGATTAATCCCAAGAGTAAAAATCACAACACTTAAATACATAACATGCAATTTTGACAAATTCATTCCAAATTTAAGTTAGAAATAGTGTGGATAAAGCTTGCAGGAATAACATTATAAATGGCTCATCTCAAAGCTATTGAAATGACATGCTAAAGGGGAATTCTAGGAACATTACTAGTTGCGTATTGTTGCTAATTCTGAACCTTGAGAGCTCTCCTTTATTTTTAACAGTATTCGATCTCTCCTCGTGTTTAAAAATATCTCACTCAACCATGGCTAGAAATGTCCATTTTATTCTGGATTCTTTTGCGATAGTGAGGAAAGTGGGGATACATGTTGCATCTTTCATGGTCTTGAAAAAGCCATAACATAACCAGCAAAGGTCGTGACCGTTACAAAATACAGGGCCATAAGAGCTAATTTGAAGAAAAGGCCCATTACAGGCCTGCAATGGGCTGTTATGCAGCCATTATAATTTTTTTCCTTTAAAATTCTTTGAATGTTTTGGGCCATAAGGATCGTTATGGGGGGTGTAACGGCAATTATGGCCCATATTGTAACAGTCATTACGGCCCTGTATCCATAGTATGCCGTAAAGGCCGTTACGTAAAGGTAACAGTGGCAACCTTTAAAAAAATAATAATAACCTGTAGTCGCCATTAACAGCCCATTACAACCCCTACAAAGGCCATAACAGCCCGTAATGGTCTATTACAGGGCAGACATAGGTTTTTTTATTTATTTTTTTTCAACATTATGAGGCAGATATAAGTTTTTTGGTTTTTTTTAAATAAAAAAGAGACTTTAATGGCCGTAACAGCCATTACAACCTGTATCGTAAAGGTAACATTGGTGGCCATTATGGCCACTATTACTGCTACGGAATACCTTGCCCGTATCACAACAGGCCATAAGGCTGGCCCTTTTTATTTTTTTCGAAAGATATCATAATGGCCATAAGGCTGGTCGTTACGGCCATCGTTACCGTTATAGAATACCTTGCTATGTTATGGATTCATGGATCCTTCGTTGATGTAACATGCTTCATATTTAATAAAGTTTTTATTCATCAAAAGAACCAAAAGAAAAAATCATTTAAGGATAAGCACTAACCAGTATCTTTCCTCTCTTTATCAAATATCGAAATAGATATGGCATCTAAGGGGAAGAAGGATATAACCATACAAATGAATATCCCAAATAGAAAATTAGGCCCTGTTTGGATGCCTGTAAGTTCTTTAAGTTGTAAGTGGCTTACAAGTAAAAGTCACTTATAGGTAATCCTATTTGGATGTAAGTTGTGAGTGACTTACAAGTAAGTTGGTTTTTCTGTTTGGGTAACCAATAAGTTACTTGTAAGAAGTTGTATATTTACAACAAGCAGGGCTTGGAGTGGGGAATCGTTCCAAAATGTTATAATCACAAAACAAATCTTAGCACCAAATATGCCATTTTGTCAAGCCCATCTAGATGAATATTTAAGTCAATTATTAGGCTATCAAAGTAAATACTATTTCTAACCTCAGAAATAACACGTTATTTTTTTGAAATCCAAATTTACAATGCAATATCGAACAAGACCCAAAAAAGCAATGAAAAGAAAAAGCAAAAGAAATTCGAAAACTAAGGTTGAACAAAACTAACCCTTTTTACCCCTTACTTGAATTATACTGCTCTCGAAATATTCCGCTTAAAACCACTTCCCATCAATACGTTCCTCTGCTGTTGTTGAGAATCGACCCAAGAGTCCCCAGGACCGCAAATGCAAGAAGCGGGCTCACATCCAACGTATCAAAAATCGGCGGGATGATATTCCTGAACAAATTCAGGTACGGGTCGCACAGGTCCCTGATCGCTGACAATGGCTGACGGTCCCATGGGATGTTCGGGAACCAGCTGAGCAGGACACGGACCATAAGGACCCCGCTGTAGATATCAAGCCACTTGGCCATCCCTGCTGCGACAACGGTCAGCGGGGTGTTCAGGTAGCCGCTGGGCCGGTCACGGATGGCCGCAAAGAAGAGGGGCCCCACCGCACAGGCCAGGTTCCCACGAAGGTTCTGGATCGTTGCCAGCTCATCGGGGGTGGGAGCAAGGCAGACCCTGCCTATCTTCTCGGAGAACCGCTGGATAGCATCAGCAAAGAGTTTGGAGATGGAGAAGGCGATGGCGAGGATTGACGATACGGTGCGGGTAGAATCAGAGAGGAGGGAATTCGATGGTGACGATGATGACGGTGATGAAGACGACGTGTCAGGTGGGGTAGCAGTGGGGGAGTAAGCTGAGATTTGAAGGGATGGGGAGCGTTTCGACGTGGGGAGAATAAGATTGAGGGGTTTTGGAAAAGGGAGATGAGAGAGGCATAGGCGTTTGGTTGGAAAGGAGAATTTAGGGTTAGGGTTTGGGTTAGGGTTTGGGAGAAGGAAGAGGGTTCGAGGAGCAACGACGAACGCCATTTTCTTCCGCTTTCGCGGGCAAAGCGCTGTGGCGTTTTGATTCCTAACCTACTGGATGGGAAGGAAGAGAGCAGATAAGCTGTGCCGAAACTTGAGTCCGAAGTGCGATGTCTAAGAAATCGGACTCAGTACGCTTTTATCGTACTGAGAACGTATGTGGTTGATCCACACCGTCCATCCGTTTTTCCCTCTCAATTTAGGGAAGCCAAAAATTGAAGCATATGCAAAAATCAAGTGGATCGTACACAGGAAACCGTGGGAATAATGATTTCACCGTTGAAACCTTCCTAGGGCCAGTGATGTTTATTTGTCATACAACCGGTTCATGTTCATACTATCACAAAGACATGGATATAAGGAAAACACAAGCATCAGCTTGATTCAAAACTTATGTGGCCTACAAGAATTTTTCATTGGTAGAGGTTTAATCCACACGGGGTGGTCCACCTGAGTTTTGTGTATGCTTTCTCTTTAGGCTCAAGCACTAAAATTATCTTTTAAAATGAATGAAGGAAGTGGATAAAATAAATAAATAAATCCCGGTGCCCTGATAGAGTTTACTCAGTATGCTAAGGGTATTGAGTTACTCAAGCACGCAATCTGCCGTATATAAGCGGTCCATCAGGTGGGCTGCAAAGTTGAAGATATCCTCTCAGAAATCGGATTGCTTACTCAGTTACTCAGTATGCTCCTATAGTAGTGTGTAAACTCTGTTGGGACCATTGTGAATGTATGTGAGTGTATGTGGTTTATCCACACTGCCCATCCATTCTTCTAGCTCGTTTTTTGGAATTGAGCTTAAAATTAAAGCACATCCAAAGGTCAAGTGGACCATGTCATAAAAAACAGTAGGAATAATTATTTCCACCTATTGAAAGCCTCCTAAGGCCTACATTTATGTTTATTTGTCATCCAACCTGCTCGTAAGATCACACAAATATGCTGAAGGGAAAGTACAAATATCAGCTTGATCCAAAACAGTGGGTGGGTGGCCCTAAGAATTTTTCAAAGTACACATTCAGCTCAAGCTGATATTTGTGTTTTCCATTCATGTTTGTGTAAACTTTTGAACTGGTTGGATATCAAATAAATATCATGGTGAGCCTTATAAAGGTTTTAATGGTGGGCGTCAATATCCTCATTGTTTTCTGTTGTGGGTCCACTTGAGATTTGGATCTGCCTCATTCTTTGGCTCATGCCATAAAATGATCTCCTCAAATGGGTGGACAGTGTTGATGAAACAAATACATCATCATGGGGCCCACATAACTTGGTTGCATCACTTCAATAGCGGGATGGGTACTCGAGCCGTTAGTAGCTGATCCGAGTTCCGCTGCCACTGGCCATGTGGCTAGTGTTAGTGCTTTGTGAGCCCAACCGTCCATCACTTTTCTAGATTAAAAAAAATGAGGCAGATCTATATCACAGGTAGATCACACCATAGCAAAAACAGTAGTAATTGAATGTCCATCGTTAAAAGCCTCCTGAAATTTATTTGACATCTAACCTATTGATTAGGTCATATAGACCTAGTTGAAGGGAAAAAAACAATATCAGCTTAATTCAAAACTTTTGCAGCCCTTGAGAAGGTTTTTAATGGTGATCATTCAAGCAACACTATTTCCTGTGATGTGATCCACTTGAGATTTGGATCTATCTCAGTTTTGGGCTCATAACATAAAATTGTTGGAAAATGGATAATCAGCATATATGAAACACATACATCATGATGGGGCCATAGAGCACCGGACCCTAGCCATTGGCTAGTGGTAGGGTCACTGGGCAATCCTTCCAAAAGAAGGACTGAATGGCACGCTCATCACGTTGTTGCTTTTTTTTTTTTAACTTTTTATGCACACCCACCCACCCACACCACATGGGCCCTCCATCACATGGGCATTTTAGGGTATGAGCCCAAAATTGTAACAAATCCTATTTTCCAGTGGACCACACCATAAAAAAAACAATGGTGATTGAAGGCCTACCATTAAAAATTTATTGGTGACCATTGGAACGTGTATTCACCATCCAACCTGTGATAAGGTTACAAAGACCTGTATGAAAGGACTACATAAATATCAACTTGATCCAAAACTTTTGTGACCCGTGAGTAGTTTTTACTGGTAAATCACTACTCTTTCCTATGGTATGATCTAGCTAGGATTCGGATATGTTGCATTTTTAGGTTTTGTAGACATTTCACCCAACAACGATGTACTTATCTTGGATCATGTGAGATGACTTTTGAGTTTGGAAATCCTTTAAGAATACAGCTCAACCAACTTAAACTACAATAAAGCTTATGAGCCTAACTAGGTTGATAGGATTCTATGAGCAAACTTAGGGCCCGTTTGTTAAATCTGAAGGCAGCTTGAATTTAGAATCTGAAGCCTGAATCTAAAATCTGGATCTGAAGTCTAAAAACCTATTTGGTAATTGTTGCCGAAGTATAAAAATTAAGTACTGAATCTGAAACAACCTATTTGTTACCAAACGTTTGAAATGGCCGAAATCTGTTAACTTGACATATTTACCCATATCTCTTGTTTGGAGATGTTATGCATTATGAAGGGTTTTTTTTATTAAATGAAAATAAAATCATTAAGTTAACATCCATTTAATTCAAATAAACTAAAGTACTCAGTATAAAATTAAAATATCATTATCCATAAAAACATATAAAAAAATTAATGATTTGCATGTATAAGTATGGTGGCAATTTCTTATCGCATATTTGACATAATAGTTTATCTCCATATACTCATTCAACTTAAGGCATATCATTATCTGATTCGACATTCATTTCCAAAATAACATTTTCATTATTGTAATGTTAGATAAAATGATCTGAGAAGAGAGTCATACCTAACGTCCAGGCGGTGGAAGGACGCATCCCGCTTCTACTAGGCAGTGAAGGATGTGGATTAGCTACTCATAGGTCGAGTAGCCATCTCGCTACTGAAGTGACGTCACCAACTTTTGTGGGCCCCATTGTGATGTATGTGATGTATCCACGCCGTCCATCCAGTTGGAGAGATCATCCAAAGAATGAGGTAGATCCAAATCTCAAGTGGATCTCACCAAAGAAAACATTGGGGATTGATCTCCTACCATTAAAAACTTCTTGAAGCCATAGAAGTTTTCAATCAAGCTGATATTTGTGTTTTCCCTTCCTCCATGTCTATGTGAACTTATGAACAGGTTGGATTTCAAATAAACATTATGGTGAGCCTTAAGAAGGTTTCAACGATCATGTCACTATCCCCACTGTTTTCTTTGATGGGGTCCACTTGATCTTTGGATCTGCCTCAATCTTTGTCTCATTCCCTAAAATGTTCTCTCCAAACGGATGGACGGTGTAGATACAACACATACATTACGGTGGGGCCCACATAAGTTGGTGACGTCACTTTAGTAGCAAGATAGCTACTCAACCTATCAGTAGCTAATCTGTAATTGGCGGTGGAAGGATGCAATCAGACGCGGATTTCCTACAAAATTCGTGCGCAGGCCGGGAACCAAGGTGGGGCCCACAGTGATGTTTTTTTTATAAATCCACCCCGTCCATCCGTTTTGGGAGCTCATTTTAAGACATGAGAACAAAAATGAACTGGATCCAAGACTCAAGTGGGCTGAAAACATGAGGATTGAACGTCCATAGTTGAATTATTTGTGGAGTCACAGGAGTTTCGAATCAGGATAATATTTGTGTTTCCAGTTCATTCCAGTAGTAGTGACGTTATGAACGGTATGGATGTCATATAAACATCACTGTGGACCCCCTGGGAGGTTTCAACAGTAGTAATTTCCCTACCGACCTTTTCCTTTAGTGAGGCCCACTTAAGTCTTGGATCCGGCTCATTTTTTGTTTCATGTCCTAAAATGAGCTCCCAAAACGGATGGATGGGGTGGATTTATCAGAAACATTATTGTGGACCCCACCTAGGTTCCCAACACAAGAATTTCTTGTGCAAGGCTTTTGCAGGAAATCTACTGCAATCCGATTTGTTTGGATGGGTTCTCGATGCATGGATTTCCTACCAAAGGCAGTTCCACGCCGGATTGCTAGGTGGGCCATTGTGATGTTTATGAAAAATCCACCCCGATCATCCATTTTTTCTATATAAATTTAGGACTTTGAACAAAAAAGAGGTGGATCCAGAGCTCAGGTGGGCCACAAAGAGAGAGGGAAAACTGAGGAAAAAGTTTTCTACTGTTGAAATCTTCTTGGCCTCACCTTGTTATTTATGGGCCATCGAAGCCGTTTATAAGTTCATTCACACTAGGATGAAATGAAAACACAAAAATCTTGTCATGATATGAAACTTTTGTGGCCATACAAATATTCCAACGGTGGTTAGTAATCCCCACTATTTCCTCTCGTGTGGCACACTTGAGTTTTGGATATGTCTAATTTTTTGTCCAATGTCCTAATTTTAATTCAAAAAATGGATGAATGGTGTGGATAAAACACATATATCATGATGGGGCACACATAGCATTGCTTGGTAGCTTGCTCTTTTTTTAGTGCAGGTTGGCAATCCACATGGGATCCATAGAAGAGAGTTGTAGGCGGGAGACGAATGTCCCTGTTGGGCCTACATGATGTATATGTTTCATCTATACCATCCATTCATTTTTTCATATCATTTTGGGGCATAAGACAAAAAAAGAGGCAGACGTATGGCTCAAGTGGGCCACACTATAGGAAATAGTAGAAATTGGGTGCCTACCATTGAAAACTTCTTAAGGCCGCAGAAGGCTCTGATCAATCTGATATTTGTGTTTTCCCTTCATCCACGTATGTGTGACCTTATGAAGAGGTTAGATGGGAAATAAACCTCATATTAGGCCCTAGGAAGGTTTCAACGGTAGTCATTCAATTCCCACTGATTTCTATGGTGTGGTTCACTTGAGCTTTATATGTGCCTCATTTTTTGGGCTCATGCTCTAGAATGATCTGAAAAAGTTGATGGACGGTGTTGATCTAACATATAAATCATGATGGGGCCAGAGAAGTTACACATGTTAAAAGTTGGGTTATGTATTACGTAATGGTGAGAGAACTCTCCGTAGCAATTGTGAGAGAGTAATTTTTGAAGCAAATTTATTTATTTTATAGAAAATTCATGGAGTGCATTCCGTATTCACCATTAAGTCAGACCTCCGTTGCCGAAAAAAAATCAATGGATAATCACGGAGCGCTTTTCGAATTCGGTGTTAACAAACAATACTTATAAAAATTATTTTCTCAATTCCGCATTAAGTAACTATTTTAAGCGTTAACAAACAGGCCCTTAGACTACCAACTAGGAATGGTCCATGTCACTCCTAGACCACCCATAAGGGTTCATGGCCCATCATGAATTTTATTGTAGGTGTTGGTGGCAGTAGGGTCACTAGCCAAACTCAGTCCAACAATCCCATACAAAGAGTAGGGCCCTCACAGTCACCTTGACTAAAAATTCAAAAACTACCAATAATAGGCAATCCTATTGCCGTTGAATCTTTACAAATCTAGAAAAGTACCAAAATCTTTTTCAAGATCTTTTCGAATAGTAGAAAATCAGTGACCTAACTGGACGGTAATCCGATTCTCACTTTAGGATAAAACGATCAAATGGTGAAATTATATATTTTACCACTAATCAAAGTGAATTAATGACGCCACATGTCCTCAAACCATTCAGGCCATACCATGTGGTAGTGTTTGTCCCCCCGAGTTACTAGAATTTACCAGATAACCAAAACCAACCTCAATAAATAGGGGCTCACCCCCTCTCATTAGAGATATCCAACAAAGTGAGGCCTTAGGATTAGCTTTAAGAGAGGAGACGTGAGTCTACACACCTGGCTATAAAGAGAGATCTTGAGAGAGAGAGAGAGAGAGAGAGAGAGATTTAAGGCTAGAGAGTAATTAGTGAGTGAAGAGTGAGAGCAAGAGTGTTTTCATTCATCCAAACCATCCATCTTAGCTCACGCTTGCATCATATCTATTTCAACCATCTAAGGTCAGTGAAGTAGGGTTGGAATTGGAGACCTACGATCAGCTCCTCTAAGAGGAGTGTCTTAGCTCTCCTTTCCTCCTCCCACATTTCTAAGTGCATCCGCAGCAATCCAGTCATCCCTTTTTTATTATTTTCCTATGTACATTTTGCATATCCCTCCTCTTATACAACCCATACTCATAGTTGAGTGATTTTTAATTTGGTGTATGCTCTACACCTTGCGAATCCTCATATCCTGGTGTATCAGAAGCTAAGTGTTATCGGAATTATATCCCTTTTCTTTTCTTTAATCATCGATATGATCTATAGTTATTCACCTTTACTAAGTAATTACCAACTTCTTAAGTTCACCCTAGGTTGAGACATTGTGATCTCCTTAGCAGGTAACTTAAGTAATTAAGTAACAATACATTTTTAATTATTAATATATTTATATAGTTACATCTTTCAAACATAGAATTTGCATTTTCTTTTCTTTATAACAACTTGTTGGGAATTGTGGAAGCACATGGGTGAATCAAACAAGCAAAACACAAATGCATAAACAAATCCACACACAGTGACAATCCGATTTTATGTGAAAAAACCCTTACGGGAAATAACCACGGCACAAAGCGATATGTACTAAAAATTTCAGAAGTTACAAGAGATGAACTTACCCATATCAAAGCCTAAAAAGAAACCTTAGCTTTTTCTCTCACCAAAACCCTCTCTAATCCTTAAGCAAGTCTTAGTCCTTACCCTAATCCCGATTACACCCGTTTATATAGCCCATAACTGAAATTAGAAACAACTTACGTAAAACCGCATAAACCAATGGAAAGGCTCCATTCAACAATCTCCATCGAGGCTTCAATCATCAACGGTATTCTTCCTTTATTCCATCCATTATCTTTACTTCAACACAGCTCCATCACTTCTCATGCGCACTACGTCTTTATTTTGTCTTCTCCAGACCCAGAGAAGTTGTGTAGAACTTAAGCTTCTCTACAGGGATCACTTTAGTAACCATGTCAGCCAAATTCACGCTTATAAGGATATTTTTCAGAGTTGTTAAATAAAATGGTGACACACAATTTTTTAGTACAAGAGTGATAAACATAATTTTTTGCCAAATTGATAGTCCTCGTGCTGTCACAATTAACCAGCACGGCCTCCTACTGAAGCTTCAACTGATTTATCATGCCCTTAACCAAACCACTTCCTTGAATGCTTTCTTCACTGTCATATACTTCTCTTCGATCGTGGAAAGAGCCATCACAGACTGAAGCTTCGAAATTCAACTAATCGCTCCACCTGTTAGCACAAACGAATACCCGAAAGTCGATCTCCCACAATCCACACTGCCCATATAGTCAAAATCCACATAACATACTAACTTATCCCCTGACTTTTTAAATGTTAAGATGTAGTCCTGCGTACCTCGAATATACCGAAGTAACCATTTCACAGCCTCCTAGTGTTGGTTGTGGGGCTAGACATATTTCTAATAACAACACCTATCGCATGTGAAATATATGGTCTCGTACAGACCATTGCATATATCAAGATGCCAACTACGCTCGAATGTGGCACATGAGACATAACTTTCCTTTCTTCTTCTATTTCAAGACATTGCTAAGAAGAAAATTTAAAATGAGCTGCGTGGGGAATGTCGATTGGCTTTGCCTTGTCTATCCCGTACTTCATCAATACATTCTTAATGTATTCTTTCTGAGATAACCAAAGCCTACTCCTCTGCCTGTCTCTGTGTATATCAATACGAGAACCCTCTTTGCAGCCCCCAGATCCTTCATTTCAAACATTCTTGATAGTTGAGTCTTCCATATGTCGATATCAGACATGTTATATATGACTGGCGATAAGCATGTCATCAACATATAACACTAGTATAATGAACTTTCCATCACTGATCATACTCACTCCTGGTAAACCACTGACTCACCATGAAGGAATCAAACTTTTCATGCCATACAACGACCTCCTCAACATGCAAACCTTGTTCTCCGCCCCTTTCACTTTGAAACATTCTGATTGCTTCATGTAAATTTGATCTTCCACTTTCACTTCGAAACCTCCTGGTTACTTCATATAAATTTGCTCTTTCAATTCCTCATGCAAGAAAGTAGTTTTAACATTCATATGTTTAAACTCTAAGTGGTATTGGGCAACCGGTGTCAATATAAACCTGATAGATATTTGCTTCACCATTAGCACAAAGATCTCACTAAAGTCGACACATTCTCTCAAAGCATATCCATTTGCCACCAACCTTACCTTGTACATATCATGTTTCTTCTGAAAAAAAATCTATTTAGACCCGATCACTTTACGGCCCACGGGAAGCTCCACTAACTCCTACATCTCATTCTTGTACAGGGAGTCCATCTCGTCATGCATTGTCACCTTCCATATTTTGGCATCTACATTATCAAGTGCCTCCTGAAAAATAGATGGATCCCCATCATTTGTAAATGAGGGCGAATGTAACATTCGAGTCATTCCTATACCTTGCCAGTAACCTGCAGTCCTTCTATGGATTTCTTCGCACAGGTGGTTGCTCCACCTGATCTTGTATCTTTGTCTATGTCTTTGTATTGGACCATGTCTCATCTCTGTCTATATGAAAGTTCACAACCTCTAATTTTTTTGTTCCTTGGATTCGACCTTACGAAACAAGGATCCTTCATCAAACCCGATATTTCAGCTCAATGTAATTTTCCATGAGACAAGGTTATACAATATGTATCCCTTCACACCATCGTCATGGCCCACAAAATACTTTTTTGGCCCTTTGGTATAACTTATCTCGCTCAACTGACAGTACATAATAGTAACCCTCACAACCAAAAACATGTAGTCCCGATTAATTTACCTGTTAACCACTCCATACTTCTTTTGGAATTCTGCAATCAATAGTTGTAGAAGGGGACTAATTTATCAAGTAACAAGCCACGCCTCATCCACATCTCCTTGCTTAACCCAACATTATTAATCATGCATCGGGCTCTCTCCAAGAGAGTCTGATTCATCTGCGCTAGTGTGTGGCGCACTGTGTTGTGCCTTACGATCCCTTCATATTTACAAAACTGATTGAATTTTTTAGAAGTGAATTATCCACCGTTATTTATCTTTAATACTTTCATCT
Organism: Liriodendron chinense; assembly: GCA_003013855.2. Lineage (NCBI taxonomy): Eukaryota > Viridiplantae > Streptophyta > Magnoliopsida > Magnoliales > Magnoliaceae > Liriodendron > Liriodendron chinense. Next base: position 2,569,228 of record ML058510.1, on the reverse strand, counting down.
TCTGCCTTGATTGTTTTTCAATCATTGCCTTCCAATTCTTGAATGTAGTGAAAACATTGGATTTATTTTTCAGAAAATAAACCCACACTTTTCTACTATAGTCGCCAATGAATGACATAAACCAAGATGACCCTCTAATAGAAACTACGGGCAATGGCCCCCATACATCTAAATGTACATACTCTAACACCCTTTACATACATGCTTCCTAGATTTAAAAGACAACCTTGACTATTTACTATACATGCAATGCTCTCATATGTTAAAATTAAAACTTTTAAAAACTGGAATCAAGCAACGATAAAAAAGTACCTCCATGCCCTGCTCGCTCATGTGCCTAAGCACACATACCACTTACGTGTAGACATGGAATCCTCTACAGACACTGTAGCTCCACCTGATGAAGTGCTCTCGATCAGCCGATAAAGGTTTTCATTCATCTGTGCTTTCTTGACAACGAGTGCTTACTTTGAAACTTTAAGGACATAATCAAACCCGATGAACTTACACCTCATAGCCTCGAGTGCACTAAAAGATATCTAATTCTTCTTCAACTTAGGGGCATGCCTTACATCTATCAAGATACTTTTGATCACATCGAACATCATAATGTGCACTGAACTAATACCCACAACCTTAGAGGTGTAATTATTGCCCAAGAACACCGAACCACTATCATACTCTCTCTATATGTGGTAAATGAGCTCTGGTCAGGACACATGTACTATGAAGCACTTGAATCTAAAAATCACTCATCGTTGAGATAACTAAACTTGGATACTATCAAAACCCCACAATCATCACTAGTGTCCTTAGTAGATTATGCGATATTAGCCTTCCAGAAGAATGTTTAGACTTTTCTTTCTTCGACTTGGGACTCTAACAATTCCTCTTAATGTGTCATGTTTGTCCACAACTCCAGTACTTTAACTTTCCTTTGCCCTTACCCTTAGATTTAGATCTCGATCATGAAGATCTTCTATCCCAATAAGAATTTCTCCCTCTTATAACTAGTGCATTTGTAGACCCTACATCACTGCTCTTCTCTCTCATCACCTTCGACTGGAAGGTTAAGATAACAGTCTTAATGCTAATGGTCACCCTACTGGCGCACAAAGAGTCCTTGAATGACTCATACGATGCTGGGAGAGAGTTCAACGAGATGCATGCTTGATCTTCGTCCTTGATCACCTCATCTACGTCCAGCAATTTACAAATATACATGTTGAAGTTGTTAATGTGGCTTAGATCAACATCAGCCCCCTTAGCCATCTTCAGATTGAATAACTGCAACTTTAGATACAAACGATTTTCAAGAGACTTCTTCGCTTACATGTTCTCTAACTTTACCCATATATCAGCCTTCATCTTCTCTCTCATGACGTTGTAGAGGACCTTATCTGTTAGGCATAATTGAATTGAGATGTTGGCCTTCTGATCCAACTTGTTCTTCTCTTCTTCTTTCATAGTCCTCAGTTACTTCCCAAAGAGTGCATCTTCTAATCTTTGCTAAACTAGGAGGCCTTTCATCTTCACCTTCCATAGTTCGAAGTTGTTTTTGACGGAGTATTTCTCAATGTTTTTCATGCTTGGTGCTACTAAAATGTCTTCAAATTCGAATTTGTATCTCAACATATGCTCTGATACCACTTGTTGGGAACCGTGGAAGCATAGAGGTGAATCAATACAAGTAAAGCACAAATGCACAAGCAAATCCACACAGAGAGACAATTTAATTTTACACAAAAAAAACTCTTACGAGAAAAACCACAGCACAAAGCGATATGCACTAAGAATTTTAAAAGTTACAAGAGATGAACTTACCTGGATCAAAGCCCTAAGAGAAACCTTAGCTTTCTCTCTCACCAAAACCCTCTCAAACCTTAAGCAAGACTTAGTCCTTATCCTAATCCCGATTACACTCATTTATATAGCTCATAATCAAAATTAGAAACAACTTACGCAAAATCCTGTAAAAAAGTAGAAACCGACGGTCAATCGGCCAGTCGCTCGATCACCCCTTTGGTTGCCCAAACATGCCAAAAAAACGTCTAGAGAGTTTTGAACATATTTTCGAATATCATCGGTCACCTGAGCCTCCAAGTTCGGTCGCTCAAACCTATCCAAAATTGTCCAAAGACCAATTTGCAATATATGGGGTATTTTCAATCGCCTTATCATAGCAGTCGGTCGACCGATGGCCCCTTGACTTATCCAGATTGAAAATTCCATTCAACAGTACTAGCTCTTCAAAGCATACATTAGGTTGAGATATTGTGATTTCTTTAGTAGTGGTTTTGGGGAGTAGTGGCTCGTTATGTGGTTTAATTTTCGACTTCACCTGTAACTGAACTAGTTTATTTATATAAGACTTTTTGGAACCTTAAAAAAAAAAACCCTTGATCATGTAAAGATTGTGGGTAAGTGCAGGTGGTTAAGAGTGCCTAACCCCTTTCATCACCGTCATCAAGGTTCTTAGAATCCTCAATCACAAATTCTTATCTAGAAATAATTTTCATTTGGGGAGTCTTTGATTCCCTAACATAAGGTGATTCTATGGGTTTAGTTGATCCTAAATTCTAGGCCTCCCTCAACTAGTGGTGACTCGAAGTCTTTTAAATGCATTATTCCGAGTTCACGCTGTATCTATAAAAACCAAGTTGTAACACATGATACATTCAAGTCCACACTCCCGTCATGCGGGGCCGATGTTCGCACCCTTCATCTAGGTCTGTGCGACCTTATTATATCATGGTGGGCCCTACAAAGGTTTCAAGGTGGGCCTCATTATCCTCATTGTTTTTCGTGTAGTGTGGTCCACTTGATTTTTTAATATGCCTCATTTTTGGGCTCCTGTCTTAAAATGAGTTAATAAAACAAATGGACAAAGTGGATAAAACACATACATAAGGCAGCATAGAGCTACAAATATTTATTCACTAAAACTGAAGAATAAGAACAACAAATTCAAATTTCTTCACCAATCACTTGCATAACATGTGAGTTAATTGATGAACGACTCGAATCATAAGAAAAAAAAGTCCCGTGGCATGTGAATAAAGGCCAGCAGATAGATGGTAACATTGTGCCCATAGACTACTAATTAAAAGCGTCAACAGCTCAGATCACCAGTACCATGCAGAGGTAAAATGTACACGGGGAGTCACTTGTTAGAAATTGGACTCGGATTGCCTGCAACCCCCACTGCAAGAAGTTCCTATGGTAGGAAGCTAGGTGGGGCCATCATGATGTTTATGAGAAATCCACTTTGTCCCTCTATTTTTCTAACTCATGTTAGGACAATGAGCCTAAAAATGAGGCAGGTCAAAAAACTCAAGTGGGCCACATGACAAGAAAAAATGGGGATGAAAATGCCATGGGCTGGAAAAATGAATTGGGGGGGGGGGGGGGGGGGTGCGAATCTCACAAAAACCATGGTGAGGCCCACCTAGCTTCCAACAGTAGAAACCTTAAGGCAATCCACTTCCCATGAAAACCAATAAGGGAGAAGATGGGAGCAGTTCATTACATATATAGGTCCCACCTACCACAATCATCCAATGAGCCACCATTTGTGAAAGCTACTGATGGACTTAAATAAATTAAAGGCTGAAATTTTAGCCCTTGATCCGAAGATCCTACTCATTTCGTGTCAACCCATCCTTGGAATGCAGATAATATGGTTTGATTGTGCACACACATGTGTTTTCCCATGTGCCCATGTGCACAAACCACCATATGAATGGTGGGTGGGATCTTGAAGAATGATCACTGAAGTGGAGCCCACCTGATGAATGGTCTGGATCACTTGAAGGTCTGCCCTACCTGTATAGAACATGTATAAGTCATTGAATCAACAAAATTTCAAGAACACATTGAATGTCCACTTAGAAACCAAAAGTTTAATTCATTACACTTGTGTGTTTGATGAAAGAGGAATGAATAAGCATCAATTCAAGAACATCAACAACGAGGAGAAGAAGAACAAGAACAAGAATAAGGAGGAGGAGAAAATGTATCTGCTGCTACCGAAACAAGAACCGGTTTTTGAATTCCAGTCCTTCATGCCTCATGGTCCTGTGAAGGTCAAAAAGTTCAGCCCGAGGAAGAAAAAGGTCTTGACTTTGTTTTTAGTATGATACACATGGAAGCGGATTGCCTGCAACACTCGCAATCAGGGATATCCATTATGATGCAAGGGCCCACCATTACTAGCTATATATGTTTTATCCATGCTGTTCATCTGTTTTGCTTCTGGCTCGTTTTAGGTCATGATTCAAAAAATAGGCGAACCCTGTTAGCTTTATAAAGCCTTGGGAGATAATTTAAACACCTACACAAGAAGGGAATAAAAAACTCTCTGTATTGAAAATAGCTTTTTAACTTGATTTTTGCTTGCTATGAACGTACAACACCACATCCCTTTATATAGTGACTTGCTATTATGTGAAATACCTAATATACCCTCATTCTAGAATAATCTATACCATTAACTACCTTTAATCCATCGGTTTCTAACGTATGGAAATCCACCAGCCACAATAGGTGGAAATTCCAATAGCCATAACGTATAGCTTTTTAGATGCCATGAAATCTTCCAGAGGTTGTTGGTCTGAACTGTCCATTTGGTTTGGACGTTCCAACACTCCCCTTCAAACCAAAATCAGTTTCATTCCAAGCATGGACCTTAGTCATTTGAATGTATCAGTCGATAATGCCTCGGTGAATATGTCCGCGACCTGTTTAGTAGTGTGACAGTACTCCAATTTTACCACTTTCTGCTTCACTTGATCTCTAAGAAAATGGTATCGAGTATCGATGTGCTTGCTCCTTCCATGCTGTACCGAATTTTTGGAGAGCTCGATTGCCGACTTGTTATCCACATATATGACCGTGGATCCTTCTTGCGAATGCTTCGGCTCCTTTAGCACATTTCTCAACCAAATTGCCTCACAAACTGTAGATGATGTTGCCACGTACTCTGCTTCACATGTGGACAAAGTGGCCACACTTTGCTTCTTTGAGTTCCATGTGAAGGCAGTCGACCCGAGATAGAAAACATATCCCGTAGTGCTTTTTCTTTCATCTTGGTCACCTCCCCAATCACTATCTGAGTATCCATACAACATTGCTTCATCTTCGTATGAATAGAAAAGACCAAATTCCATTGTTCCTTTGACGTACCTGAGGATTCTTTTTGCGGCTAGCCAGTGTGATTCTTTTGACGCTTCCATGTACCTGCTTAGAGCCCAACACTGTAGACGATATCCGGCCTTGTGATTGTGAGATACCTTATGCTTCAAATCAGACTCTTGAACAAAGTCGAGTCCACTCTTCTTCCTTCTCCTTATTTTGTCAGCTTGAGGCCTGTTGTTACAGGTATGTTCACGGCATTGCAATCGGCCATCTTGAGCTTTTTAAGTAATTCCTTGGCATACTTTTTCTGAGATATATAGATGCCACCATGTTGTTGCTTCACTTCGATGCCTAGAAAGAAAGACATCAGACCTCCATCGATCATCTCGAACTCCTTAAACATGGCCTTTTTGAATTCATCAAATATCGGCTGGCTGTTCCCTGTAAATAACAAATCATCAATATACAGGCATGCATATCGCCATGAGCATTTTTCTTGATGTAGGCTGCATCCTCATATGGACATTGGGCGACTCTTGAAGATAATTGTCGATACGTGCATTCCAAGTGCGTAGAGCTTATTTCAACCAATAGAGGGCTTTCTTCAGCTGATACTGAAATTGCGTTGGGTAGCCTAACACGATACCCTACGCATACGCGTGCGGAAGCTTGAGGAGCAACTAGAATTATGGCTGAACCTATAGGAGGGGGGTGAATAGGACCTTTTTCAAAATCTTTTCGCCTACTTAACAAATTCAATAAATTATACTACGTAAGCGATTAACACTTCGGCTTCCAAGCCTAAGTGGGTCCAATTAAAAGACTAGCATATGATAAAGGCTATAAACAACCTAGTCTAAACAAGCATAGATCAATTAAATGATTAAGCTAATGAAGAACCTAATCTATGCTACTCAAATAGACTTGAGTGAGGATGGATCAAGAAGTTCAAGTCTACTTGAGGTAGTGAAAGTACATCTTATGAGTGTGGATGTGCCTATCAATTGCCTAGCATACATTCCTAACTAAGCATTCATAATTAATCAATTAAACATAATGCATAAAGAGAAATGTGCTCAAGAACAATCACAAACACAACGATGTATAGTGGTTCGACTACTTGTCTACTCCACTCCCGGTTCAAGTACTCAACCCCTTTGAGCACACCGGCATTCACTGGGGAGTTTAAATCTGGTTCCTCCCAACCAAGGTGTTTTAACTCGGATCCACCCAACCGGGGAGTTTACAGGTTCCTCCCAACCTACACGTTTGCACCCGTGTTGGTGGCTCCCCCTTGGAGACTATGTTTTAGGCCCGACTGACGTGCCAAGGAACGGCTGACGTCCCTAGATTTTAGGCCCAACTAATAGGCCAAGGATCGACTGACGACCCCGGGGCGAGTTTGTCAAACAAACTCTACACTCAACTCCCACAGGGAATTGAGTGGATGGACTCTTAACAAGACAACCTACTTGTCGGATTGAGCCCCTTGTTCAGCGCCGCTTCGGGTTGCTTCTTCTCGCTCTCCCGTGCTTGAATAAGCTCCCCTTGTGCTCCCCTGATCGTTGACGCCGTTGCTTTGCCAAGGCTTCAGCTCCAAGATCAGCTACCTTGCATGTGATGCTCCATTGGAGATGCCCAAGGTGCTAGGGAATGGTGAAACCTCTACAAATGGTAGGAAATGGGTTTCCTAGAGGAATGCACCTAAATGGACTCCTAGGTAGTGTTTAGACAAAGGATTTAACTATCATCAAGGTGTCTAAACCCTAGGAATCAAGAGGGAACAAGTCCATTCTCAAGATGCCATTGAATGGCCCAAACTTGTGATGAAAACACAAGGAGAATGACTTGCTTTAGGTTTGGGATAGAGCCTCTAATGATCTCTAGCAATGGTGGCTTCTATCTCCTCAAAATTCCCTCTCTTAGCTCAAAAATCGAATCCCCCTCTTAAATAGATTTTCTTCCAACGGTCAAAAAACGGGCAGATTCGTGCATCTCCGATTGATCGGAAAAAGTGTCCGATTGATCGGAGCCCAGTCCGATTGATCGGAGACAGGTCCGATTGATCGGAAATCTATCCAGAGAAGTCTCTGGAAGAAATTCCGATTGATCGGAACACTGTCCGATTGATCAGACGGCCCCTTCCGATGGATCGGAATACTGTCCGATTGATCGGGAATATGTCCAGTGAGTTTTCAATTTTTTCTGGGACAATTTCCGATCGATCGGAATTTCTGTCCGATCGATCGGAGTCCTATCGGAGCACCTATCCGATTGATCGTAGTCCTATCGGAAACTGCTGTTTGAGCCTTTTTTATTGCAGCAGCTTCCACCTCTTTAATTAGTCTAATTTATCATATTTTTCATGGAGTTCTAAGACTAATGGTGATGACTAAAGGTATACCTAGGTGGTGCAAGTCATCTAAGAGGTTATGGGTTAGGTTTTGGTCAAGGCAAGGCACACCAAGGCATCACATTTACCTGTTTCTTCTTTCTTGATGCAGCCGGGCCACTTGCGTCTTCGGTCTTCGTCTTCTTTAAGCTCAACCGACACTAGACCCACTGACCTAAGTAATTGACAAACAAGGTGCACTAGTATGCCATAGAAAAGTGCACTAACAGATACACCTTATGTTCCTCCCCTTGCATAACAAACCCTTAAGGTTGGTCAACATAGACCTCTTCTTCCAGAATTCCATCCAGGAATGCAGATTTCACATAAAGTTGGTAGATCATCCAACTGTGATGTGCTACAAGGGAGATAATCATCCTCACAATGTCAAGGTGAGTAACAGGAGCGAAGACTTCTTCATAGTCTACCCCGTACTTCTATTTGTATCCCTTTACTACGAGCTTTGCCTTATAGCGATCGATCTCACCACCAGCATTTCGCTTGATCTTGTACACCCATTCGACGCCGATAGCTTTCTGGCCATTAGGAAGCATAATCAGCTCCCATGTATCATTCTGTTTAATGGCATGAATTTCTTCTTTCATAGCAATTCTCCGACATTCTTCTTTTATAGTGTAATACCTTGATCCTTTATGACATGGACTGAGCACACATGTTCTGATTTGAGCGTAAATTGATCGTACATAGTACCTTCGTACACCCAGAAAGCATGCCTTATGTTTTGTACCAAATACCTTCGAAACCTCTGTCATGACCGCCGCGTCGTCGCTGCGGTCACAATGGTGAAAACTGTGTGTCGATCCGATACCCAAGCGCAAATATATGAGCATTTAGTCGAAACGCCCGAAAAAAAATAGTATTACAAATACCTACGTGAGACCCACCTAAAGTGGGTGTCACGCCCCGAAATTCGGAACCCGAGTACAATAACCCAAGCTCGAATTCCAGGGTGTGAATTGAAAATTCGAGCATAGATTCCTTGAAATTCCATTCCACACATCGCATTACTAAAATAAATCCCAAATATAAAGTTTCTTTTCCACTAATATCTTATTACATTGAATTTTACAAGATAAAATAGATCAACTACGGTTGGCGTTTGAGTAACACGTGACCATCTGAATACTCTGCTCTGTCTACGTCTTTTCCTTCCTGAAAACCTGCAAGAACTGTGGTGATTTTGGTGAGCTAAAAGCCCAGTGAGGTCATTTCCATCACAGGTAATATTCCAGTTAATAAAAATAGGATGAGAATCATCAACGGATAGAATTGTATGAAATATACGAGGATAAGGTTGTGATTAATACACTTATGTTTTATCATGAATGGAATATGATGTCATGTATGTTATGATACATGTGAGAGCAAACAAACGTCTAGGAACTCGTTGCCACTGAACATTAGGAACCTGTCGCAAATCAGCCATGCTCACCTAACCGGTACAACGAGGCGACAAATCAACCATGCACGCCAGTGGGCAAATCAACCATGCACCACTGATCCAACCGAGCAAATCAACCATGCTCAATAAGTGAAACGACCAAAACTCGCTGCCACTGAACATTAGGAACCTGTCGCAAATCAACCATGCTCACCTAACCGGTACAGCGAGGCGACAAATCAACCATGCATGCCAGGAGTCAAATAAACCATGCTCCTGTTCTGTCGAAGTGTATAAATGTATGTATATGTCATGAGTTATGGAAGCATTCATCAAGCATACAATGCATATCAATATTCAAGTCCAATCACAACATGCATGTGTTATCTTCACGTAGGTAATTCCTTATCTTACTTTAGTTATTGTCAATCGAAGAATTTGAGAAGGTCGTCGTGTAAGATTTAGTATGTTGACAGGCTAAGATTGTTTCAAGAGTTATGTATTGTATAATGTCAAACCCTAAGTTGTTGTTTATCGAAAAGTTCGAGAATGATGACACGGGTAATCTTGAGAATACTACATGTATTTAGTGTTGCATGCTGGTTACGTCATATGTAACAAATCCTAAATCGAATTGTCATAGAATTCTGACATGTGCATTAAAACAGAAAACTTGAGGAGATTAATTAAATAAACAAAAGATAATTGGTGGTGAACTTTTACGGATATAGAAATAGGAGATGGGTGGATCCCTTATCTAGGATTCCATGATAAGAAAGAATGCATAAAAGTATATTTGAATTCCTAACTAGCGAAGAAGTCTTGACAAATTGAACGTAAACAAAGACAAACACTAAAGAACATTAACATAGAAAGTTACGTGAGATGAATCACTCACTTATGGTAGGCTCTATGCTCCAAATCGGGTCGGAGTCGGCTCACTGAGTCGACTCAGTTGGCAATCTCCTTTTCTTTCTTCTTTCTTTCTCTCTTCCTTCTTCTGTCTTCTTTCTTCTTTCTTTCATTCTTCTTCTCCCTTGTTGGAGAATCCTTCTAGCAATAGGGACGACAGCAGTGGGTGGATACCCCTCTGCTTTAGAGACCCACGGCTGCCCTCTCTTTCCAACGGCCCTATCTCTCTCTCTCTCTCTCTAACAGCTCTCTTCTCCACTCTCTCTCTCTCTCTAACAACTCTCTCTCTCTCTCTAACAGCTCTCTCTCTCTCTCTATCCCTCTTACAGAGAGCCGGCTTTTTATAGCCAACTACACACGCCCGCATGACTGTTGTACGTTTCCGAATCTAACTTGGATTCGGATCTTGTTCCTCGCAACCTTAGTCTTCGTGGATCGTTGAAACTGTAAGTGGGGTCCACACGACCCTAACGAAACAATTTCCAAGCTACCATGCACAGCAATGGCCAGGATCTTGGCCTCTTTTGATTTAGACGGTGAATTAAAAAAGAACGGATAGACGACCGATGAGGGAGGTTTTCAAGGGGATACCATGCGTGAGGGAGAGGAAAAGAATGGATGGTTTGGATGATGAATGTAGGGCCCACAGAAGGACGGTGTGGAGGTTGCAATCGGACAGCGCTCGCACGTCCGCACGCTGTTACAGCGGTGAACGAAGAAGAAGAAGCCGTGCTTTTTCACACGCGATCGACACGGTTGACCGGACGCATGAATGGATGGTTTGGATCGCCTGTTGAGGTCCACTGTGATGGACAGTTGAAACCCATAGATAGACAGCGGCAGATGCTGTTGCAGCGGACACTGCCATGGCGTTCGAAGAAGACGCTTCTAACAGATTTTTTTTATTGTTATTACGTGCGCTGCACGTATCAGATGCTTGTAAGCAATCCTTACAAGTGGGGTCCACCTGTGATGGTCCACAACGAACGGTGTGGATGGTGCGAACGGACAGCGTCCGCTCGCTGTTACAGCAACCGACGAAGAAGACGTCTTCCGTCTTTCGAATACGCGGTCAACGCGGGTTGACCGGACGTCCAACGTGCACATTGTGCACGTGGGTCCCACCATGATGTATATGCAAAATCCACTCCATTCATTAGATAGGCCACATGATTTCAGGCTATGACACCAAAAATGAGACAGTTCCGAAGTTAGATGGCCCACTTATGGCCCAATTTCTGATTAGGGTACTTGTAGGATGATCGGAGGGTTGAAATTTGACGTGTATGGTTAGATCGTGTCCTAGAACTAGTATATCAAGTTTTGTATGAAAGTGATCGCCAGAAATCATGATACTTGAAAATATCATGTAACTTAAGTTTAATTAATGACATCTTTTCTTAATTATTGTAAATCTATGTAAAATCTGACATTTCCACGCTGTTCTAGTGTTCATGTTGGGCAATTCCAATAAAGGGATCATACTATAATTCCTTACGGATTGTTTAATATTAATTTATCAATATTAAAGTTATTTAATTTATTTAATAATTAACTAATCTATAATTTAAATTATTCTAAAATCCTAGGGTGTTACAAACACACCCGAGCAGATTCGTAGGGTCGAGAACTCGCTGGTCTAAGCATATGCCCGGTGACGGACACGATGTACGAATCAGATTTGTAGACAAACATGTGTATAGGACAATGTACGGCGGTTCACATTGATCGCGAAATTCGAAATCATAATGGAAGGTTAGATCTTCCGGTCTAGTAACGATAGATCCTTCTAACGGTCAATTTGTTGACTTAGTTAAGTATACTGAGTTTTCAAAGGCCTTAAAAGTGTTGGAACGCGTATAAAAGTACATACCTGTGTGTATGCGAGTGAACAATACGGCCTAAAATTTAAGTTCTCACGTCTGGACATGTACTCGTGTACTTACTCGTGCGTTCAAATTTTCGGGGCATTACAGTGGGGCCCACTACACGTTATCCCAAGTGGCCCTTTCCCTCTCTTATAATTATTGCAATCATTAATTGCACCTTGTAAGAAAAGACTCCACAAATCATTACAATGTGTAAAATAATAATAAATGAATAACAAATATAAATAAATAAATAAATAAAATAATAAATAAATTGGTGCATTAAATGCAACCCATCAATGCACTATATGGTTTCCCTCTCCTCCTACGTCACCCCCCTTTCTCCCCTAAAAAAAAATAATAATAATATATTTGTTAATAAATAGATGGGGGGGAGAACGATTTCACTTCATCCATGCCTACCCCATTCATGTGAGAGTGCTTGTATGAGAGATCTGAGTGGGCCATCTTCGATCTCGGCCATTGATCAAGGAGATCAAGGTGAGTACACCCTCTTCACTCAACATTTTGTATTTTTTTATGTTGATTTTGCTTAGATGATGATTGTGATGGTGATGATGAGGTGGGCCCCACCATAATGTTTATTAGCCATCTAAGTCGTCCAACCCTTTGGCCATATCATTTTGGGTTGGGGACCTAAGGATGAAGCATATCTATGGACGGTCCAGATTGTGGCCCCACTATTTAAATATATATATATATATATATATATATATATATATATATATATATATATAAAATAAATAATAATAATAATAATAATAACAAAAGGAAATAGTCCGGTTATGGGGTGACGTCCTTCCCTGGACAAAGAGGACGTCCCTTACCTCTCTTGGACCAAAAGACTGTGGGGCCCACAACAACCCACACTATGATGTATGTGTGGGGTCCACCCCACTCATCCATTTCAATAGCCCATTTTATGGCATGATCTGAAAACTCAGGCCGAACCAAAGTTTAGGTGGGCTACACTACTTAAACAATGGGGATTTACCTCCAACCGTAGAAATCTTTCCAGGGCCTATTGTGATGTTGGTTTTCCACCTAACCTATCCCTTTTAGGGCTCATTGGGACCAAGATGATCCAGCCAACCCAATGGACGGAGTGGATCTTCCAAGTGGACCCCACATATGTATATAAAAAAAAAGAGATCCAGCAAAGGACGCTGCATGCAAACATAGAGTCAGTGAGTTGACGTTACCAATAGTAGAAGTGGTGCTCCCACTGGTGTAACCCACTTTTGATGTTTGTGTCTAATCCAATCCATCCATCTTTTTTTCCATATTAAACTAGGGCATGCCCCCCAAAATGAAGAAGATTCAAATCATAGACCGGACACACCATAGGAAACAATGGTAACAATACCACTGTTGAAACAACGTGGATGTTGACGTCCCTGCATGAAAAATACAAATGTTAGTTGATTCAAAAGCCACACGAGTATTATTTACCTTTATGTATATCTTGGATCCATACCATCCAACTGCTTTGTCCAGTCATTTTAACTATTGGGCCCAAGAATGAGGCATATCCAAGTCTCAGGTGGGTCACACCACAGAGAACAGTGGGAGTAGTGACGTCCACCATTGAAACTTCCCAAGGCCCATCTGCGATGTTTATTTGCCGCCCAATCTGGGTAGGGTCACACATGACCTGCTCTCTGGCCACACGTGGCTAGGATGAAGGAAAAACACAAATATCAGCCCTGATATGGAACTCGCCAGCGGACGCTGCCAGGCAGCGTGCCTAGGCACGTTGTCCAAGCAGGCCTAACTCGTGCGGTCCAACTTGATGTATGTGTTTAATCCTCGCCATTCATCTGTTCCTCCAGCTTATTCTAGGGCAGGGGCCGAAAAATGAAGAAGATCCAGATCTCAAGTAGGCCGTGTTAGAAGAATCAATACAGATCGTTGAATTTTAGTGTTTTGGGCCATGTTTGGCTGTCCTTGGTGGGTCCCACGTGAGAGCAATGTAGAGACCACCATTTGGACCTTGAATACTGTATGTGTGATTACAACGATGACATTTTACCCGGGCTAAAGCGGACCCCACATGATCAGAAATTAAGTTCCAAGATGGGGTCGGGCAAAGTTGTGCAGAAATTTCGAGTGCTCATGTTTGGCCCGGCACAAAAAAATATTTATACATATCCAACAGGCCTTACCTTATGGGTTTTAGAGACCATGCATGGGTCTACCAAGGGGACTTGACAACACGCCAAAAGGTGATCCCGTTTGATGGTGGGACGTGCCCAAAGTTGAGCCAAAATCATTTCTGCACTACCATTTCTGCACAACTCCAAGTACCCATGTTTGGGCCTTTGTAAACAATTGTACACATGTAAACAAAGGGATCCGCCTTATGAGTTTTGAAGACCATACATTGGTCTGTGAAGTGGTCATTTTATTTCTCCAAAAGCTGACCCCTTGTGATCACGAATTGGACCCAAACTTAGCCAAAAACCATTTATGTATGTAAAGTCTGTTTAATTAAAAATCTACGTGGGGTCACATCTATGGAATCCACCACCTTCCTAAAGTATTAAATAGGTCATTTAAAACCTAAAACTTGAATTTAGATTGTATAGGCCAACTCCTTAAAGCTATAGAGCCACCACCATAGGGTTGATCTTAACCGTATAAATTATGGATATGACAATCTAACCGCATAAATGGTCTAAAACATGGTAGGGTCGAATTCTAGCGAGCGTGTACATGTTTCAAGCAACATAGAAAGATGTTTCAATTCTTAAGGTGATGATTCCTCCCCTTGAGCTTTCCGCTTCCATACTGGTTAAGTGATGGTTCTATTTATTTTGTTAAGAAAACATGTTACTAATGATTTAAACTTTGTCTTATGATTATTTGATTACATCATTAATTATATGCTAAATTGTAAATTGCTCAACATTTTTGTGAATTATTACGTATTTTGAATTGTCAAAGTTATTCCTCTTAGAAATCTGGAAGTGAATTATGAATCTGGATTATAGTGATCACATTTGTTAGATGAGACCTTAAACCGGTGGCCTCTGTAAGCAAGATAATGGAATGCTCCCTAAGGATGGAATCCTTGAATGGATTTGTTGGACTAAATGTCCTGTTAAGATGAATCGTTGTGATTATGTCCCTAACTGAACTTATAATGGATACATTTGAAAGTTATGGAGATGAGAGGCCACTAGTTGTAAGGAAATGTCATAATTGGTTTGGTTGTAAATTGGATTAATAATGGACGGCTAATCATGCATATCATGGCACTGACGGAACATGTGGTGACGAGCCATATTACCGTCGGGCGGTTTGGTAGCTGAGAGCATGTACCATTGAGGTATTTTCGCTAGCCCTAGACCACCATTGGGTGAGCCATACACTGAGAGCACGTACCTTTGGTATTTCGCTGGTGATGGCCGCTCTTGATGGAATTGCATGGTGGGGCTGATGTGTGTCCTTAGGGACTTCTAGACCACGTTTTCTAGCTGGATGAGCATCCCTAGGCTGAGGGACATGTGCATGCATTCATGTATTTAAGAAAGATCACATCATGGATGTATTATATGTTTTCATTTCTCTAAACTACTCTTGATTAGTGTGTTGGTGTGTAATCTTGAGGGGACCTCACACTGAGCTGGCCACTCATGTTTAAAAATCAACCATACAGATGATGCATGAGTGATGGTGGAGAATGAAGAACTTGGAATTACTCCCGATGACACTCTTGCTAAGGAGGGTGTGGAGTATGCTGAGGAGGAGCCATATGCCGATGTTGCGGAGCTTTACGAGCTCAATCAGTAGAGTAGTTATTTCCATCTGTTTTCCCTATGACACTTGATATTTTGGGTTTGTACTGAGTCCAAGATGGGGGAAACTCGTGAACTATTAATACTTGTGTTTGATATGGTTATATTTTCATGGAATGGTTATCTTTTTGTCTCTATGGTACCCACTAGTGCAATTGTGAATGTGGAAACATAATCCAACTGGAAACCATACTTAAAGGTGATACTTTCTCCCTAAATTAACGTCCAGGTTCTCGTGGTAACAGTCATACTCGAGCCATGGGAATCAAGGCGTTACATATGGCCTCTTGGAACATCAGAGGCTCATGATCTGCATACAGGCAGAAAAGATTAACTTCTTTAGTTTGCTCATAGATGTTACTTAAGCTTCTTATTTTGATGGGTGCCATGGGTGAGGACGAGCTGGCCGAATTTTGATTTGATGGAGTACTTTCAGGGCTTCTGTGAACTGATGATGCAACCGAAGGTGTTGTGGGCGTTTGCCCTTGATAGTCATGCCTTTCCTGTTATTTTGTTTCGACTTGAATATCTTTGGTTGATTCTTCATTGTTCCATTTTCAGGCTTCCTCCTCATTAAAGATCACATCTCTACTCACCACTACTTTATTAGTTAGTGGATTGTAGAGCTTATAGGCTTTAGATTCTTCACTATAGTCGATGAAGATGCACTTCTCACCACGATCATCAAGCTTCCTTCTTCTTGCCTTTGAAACTTGAGCGTAGGCGACACACCCAAAGATCCTTAGGTGCGCCATGCTCGGTTTGTAGGCACTCCATGCCTCCTGTGGTGTCATGTTTCTAACGCTCTTGGTTGGACACCGATTGAGCAAGTAGGCAGTACCTGCAACTGCCTCTGCTCAGAAGTTCTTTGGCAAGCCTTTTTCTTTTAACATGGTTCTTGTCATGTCGAGGATAGTACGGTTCTTTCGTTCTGCAATATCATTCTACTGTGGCATGTAGGCTGCAGTGTGCTGCTGCTTAATGCCTTGTTCCCTGCAATAATCTCGAAATACATTTGAGGTGTACTCTCCACCTCTGTTAGATCTGAGTACTTTAATTTTGTAACCACTTTCAACTTCAGCACGAGCTTTGAAAATTTTAAAGATAGAGAAAGCGACCGATTTTTCTTTGATGTAATACACCTAAAGTCTTCTGCTGAAATCATCAATGAAGGTAATAAAATATTTATTACTTCCAAGAGAGGGTGCTTTAAGTGGTTCGCAAATATCAGTGTGAACCAACTACAATGGTTCTTTTGCTCTTCTGGGCACTCCACTTGGGAAGGAGTTCTTTTGTTACTTGCCGAGTGTGCACGCCTCACACACATGTTTTAGAGCTTCAATAGCGGGCAAGCCCTATACCATGCTTGATGAAGATAATAACTTTAAGCCACTGAAATGGAGATGCCCAAAGTGAAGATGCCATCTCCATGAATCATTTTTCACGATTTTATGGAGACATTTCTTGGCTTTTGTGTTGATTTGGAGCGGAAACATGCGATTCTTCGCCATTTGGACTTGAGCCACAAGTCTCTCGTGTGCATCTCTTATAGAGAGAGAATAGTTTTCCATGTGTATGACATACACCTTCTCAAGGAGTTGGCCGATATCAAGGATATTACTTTTCATGTTTGGTACGTAATACACATTGGAGATAAAATTTGGCACACCATTCTTCTGATAGATTTTAAATTTTTCTTTACCTTTCACGGAAACTTTTGATGAGTCTCCTAGACTCACGTTGCCATGAGCATCGTCTGCTAGTACCACGAACAGCTCATTCTTTCCATACATGTGGTTACTCGCACTAGAGTCGAGATACCACAAGTCATGTTGATCACATGCTTCTTCTTGTGTAAGAAGAAGTATGGAGTCTTCCTTTTCATGATTAGATGCTTCTACATAATTAGAGTGCTCATCTTGATCTACTGGTTTGCTCCAGCAGTCTCAAGCATAATGGCCGAACTTGTTGCAATTGAAACATTGAATATTTTTTGTATTTCCATGTCCACGCATGGATCTGCCTCTACCATTTCCTCTTCCACGGAAATTGGTAAACTTTTGTTGATTTTGTGATTGGCTTGGATGATATCCACGCCCTCTACCTCTTGCACGATTGCTAGTGTCATGACCCCCTCTTTATGTATGGCCATTCTTTTGTTCATTTAGAGTTAACTTAGACTCCAAGGCATGTTCCAGCGTCGGTCCAACATTTTTTTGCATTCGTTGCTCATGCACTTGCAACGATCCCATCAGTTCTTCAATGGACAGTTTTTTCAAGTCCTTTGATTCTTCTATGGCTACAACCACATGCTCAAATTTGGGTGTAAGGGATCGCTGTATTTTTTCGACCACCCTCACATCCTCAATCTTTTCACCATTTCTTTTCAAGTTGTTAACAAGGATGCAACTTTGAAAAATAATTCAAAATGGACTCACCTTCCTTCATGTGAGAGGTATCGAACTCGGCTCTAAAGGTTTGGAGGCGAACTTTCTTCACACGATCAACTCCTTTGAAGATGGTGCTAAGAATCTCCCATGCTTGCTTGCATGTTGTCACTTCAACGATCCGTTCAAAGGTAGACTCATCCAACCCTTGATAGACAAGAAACAGAGCCTTCTTGTCCTTCTTTCTTTGATCTTTGAGGACCATTCTTTGATTAGCGGTGTATGCGGCTTCTTGCTCCACAATGGGTTCTACATACCCATCGGTAACGATCTCCCATAGATCTTGTGACCCGAACAATGCCTTTATTTGGATGCACTAATTCTCATAGTTGTCTTTTGACAACCTCGAAATTTGGGGCTGAATAGTGGTGGCCATCTTTACTAGACTATGGAATCGACACTTAGGACCGGTGTCTCTAATACCACTTTGTTGGCTTTACAATGCCTTGGGAGATAATTCAAACACCTACATAGAAGGGAATAAAAAACTCTCTATATTGAAAATAGCTTTCTAACTTGATTTTTGCTTGCTATGGACGTACAGCACCACACACCTTTATATAGTGACTTGCTACTATGTGAAATACCTAATATGCCCTCATTCTAGAATAATTTATACCATTAACTACCTTTAATCCATGAGTTTCTAACGCATGGAAATCCACCAGCCACAACATGTGGAAATTCCAATAGCCATAACGTATAGTTTTTCAGATGCCATGAAATCTTCCAGAGGTTGCTGGAGTATCTGAACCATCCATTTGGTTTGGACGTTCCAACAGACCCAAAGCTCAAGTGGACAACACCATAAGAAACAATGGGGATAATGAGGCCCACCTTGAAACCTTCCTACGGCTCACCATGATGTTAATAAGGTCACACAGATATGGTCTAGATGAAAGGAAAACACAAATATCAGCTTGATCTAAAATTTCTGTGGTCCCTAAGAAGTTCTCAATGGTTAGTATTCAATCTCATTTTTGGGATCATGCTTTCCTTTAGTGTGGTCCACTTGAGCTTTGGAAGTGCCTTATTTCGGGTGCATCCTCTATAATGAAATGACAAAACGGTAACACATCCATCAGGCTGGTGCTATGGGCATTTCGCTTCAAAAAAGAAAAAGAAAAAGCTGTCACAAAGCGCAACAATATTTTCGCTAAAATGCGACCAACCAGTTTAAATTTCTCAGCAATGACTCGCATATAATTTGTGAACTAATTGATGGACGGTTCGGATCATAGGAAAAAATGTCCCATGGCATGTAAATGAAGGCCAGCAGATGGATGGTGACAATTCGCCTACAGGCTACTAAGCATCAACGGCTTGGATCACTAGCACCATGTAGAGACAAAATGTACATGCCGAGTCACCTGTTGGAAACCAACCGGATGTGGATTGCCTAGCTACCACCCCAACCGCAAATTCCTACCGTTGAAATCTAGGTGGGCCCACCATGATGTTTATGAGAAATCCACTCAATCCCTCCATTTTTTCTAACTCATATTAGGACATGAGCACAGAAATGGGGTCGATCCAAAACTCAAGTGGGCCACACGACGGGGAAAAGTGGGGAGGGAAATGACCACTGTTAAAACCCTCTTGGGTCCACCATGATGTTTATATGCCATCCAAACCGTGATGTTCATAACGTCATTTCCACTAGATGAACCGGAAAGAAAAAATAAAAATAGCTGGATCCAAAACTTTGAATGTTTCAACGGCGGGCATTGATCGCCACTGTTTCCTGTCATGTGGTCCACTGAAGTCTTGGATCTGCAACATCGTGATGGGGCCCACCTAGCTTCCAACCGCAGGTAATCCACTTTCCATGGAAACCAAAAGGGGGAAGATGGGCCGGAGCAGTTCATCACATAGGTCTACATATCACAGTTATCAAATGATCGATCCATCATTTGTGAAAGATACTGACGGGCTCGAAAAAAAAGGCTGAAATTCTAGGGCCCTTGATCTTAAGATCCCACTCATTACGTGTCAAACCATCATTGGATTGCAGAATACATTGATCAACGGTTGGATCACACAAACATGTATGTTTTCCTATGTGCCCATGTGCACAAACCACCATATGAATGGTGGGTGGGATCTTGAAGAATCATCACCGAAGTGGGGCCCACCGAATGAATGGTCTGGATCACTTGAAGGTCTGCCCTACATGTAGGGCTGAAAGTTGGGCGGGTTCAACCCGACCGACCCGTGACCGACCCGACATTGGGTTGGGCTTGGGCAAGAAGTATCGAACCCGATCTTGAGCTTGGGCTATGAAAACATCAACCCGATGAAGTTTGGGTCGGGCTTGGGTTGAGGTCTCGGGTTGCCCGACCCAACCCGAACCCGATCTATATATAAGTTACTTATACTTTTATTATACTTTAGTGAAGTAAACTTATAATGTTTACTTATATTTTAACTTATTTGTTTAGAAAAAGTGAAGTTCTTTATACAAATAAGTACATATATAATTAATAAAGTTATAGGTATAAAAAATAAGGCATGTATTAAAACATAATAGACTAATACATAATAGACTAATGTAATTACGAAAATATTAGTATGTATCAACCCGACCAACCCGATCAACCCGACCGAGCCTGCTTGGGTTGACAATTCCCAACCTAAGGTTGGGTTGCGTTGGATTAGGGTTGAGGTATAAGAACCTTAGGTTGGGTTAGGGTTGAGCACCAACCCGGCCGACCTAACCCGCCCGACTTTCAGCCCTACCTACATGTACAGAACATGAATCTTGAACTAAAGAGACAAGATTTAAAAAACGCATTGAATGTCAATTTAGAAACCAAAAGTCTAATTCATTACACTTGTTTGTTTGATGGAAGTGGAACGAAGAAGCATCAATTTAAGAACATAAAAAAAGGAGAAGAGAAGAAGAACAAGAACAAGAAGGAAGAGAAAATGCAGCTACTGCTGAAACAAGAACTAGCTAGCTTTTGAATTCCAGTCCTTCATGCCTCAGGCAGTGCATGCTGCCACACATGAACAAGTCCATCCCTTCCGCAGCTGGCCAACTGACCCTCGACTCGCCTGCTCATATCCAAACCTAACGGTGACGCCGCATGATGCTCGTACTTTGTGATTCTTGGGTCTGCATCCTCGGGCCCATAATCCCACAGTGCCACTCTATGATCAGCCGATGACGATGCGATCTCGTACTCCCTATGGGGCGAGAACTTCACCCTGCGGACCCCAGCCGTGTGCGCCCCATCGAGAACTTTAATGGGGATGTTGGACTGGATGATGTCCCACACCTTGATGTAGTTCCTGTGGTACGAGGCAGTTGCAATGCATGCTTTCCCATGCCAGTTCCAGTCACAGGAGATGAGAGGTGAGTCATCAGCTTCGATGGTGATCACAGCATTCTCATTGCGGATGTCCCAAATGCGGAGGATCCTGTCCACACATGTGGAGGCATAGAAGGTTGGATTTCGGGCATTCCAGTTGACACATGACACAGCATTTGGGTGGTTGTAGGTGTGTTTGGGGATTGGTTGGCCGATGAACCAGTGGTCAACGGTGCCATCTGAAGAGGCTGAAAGGAAGGATTCGCCGTTTGGATGCCAGGCGACGGATGTGGTGTTGCTGCTGTTGTGTCTCAAGAAGGATTGACGGAAGTGGTTATCATCTCGACTGAAGTCTATGAGGTGGGAGCTCCCCCTATTGGTTGCTATAATGATGAGATTGGAGTTGGTTGAGGACCAGGTGCAGTCATACAACTCATAAAATTGGGAGCCCAAGGAAGAGATTGGGCACATCATTGAATTGTATGTGTTGAGACGGCCGCGGAGTTCATTGGGTTCGTAGGCGGTGACGGCAAGGAGGGAATCATCGATGGGGCTGAATTTTACAGTATTGGCAAGGTATGTCAATCTACGGGATGTCATGGTGATGATGAAGGTTCTGTTGTGGAAGAAGAGAAGAGGATGGTGATGGTGCTGGTGTGGAAGAAGAGAAGAAGATGATGTTGGAGCTGGTTGGAAGAAGATGAAGAAGAGAAGAAGAAGATGATGGTTGTTTTGGGAGACTCGACTGGCAAATCTTGTTCTTGTTCTTGTTCTTCTTTCTTAGCTATCTGCTTTCTTTTATTGGAAGTTGGTAATGGAAAGGCGTTTGATGCATTTTCCCGCCTTTTTATCTCCCTTTTTCTTTGGTTTTGAATTGGGACAGTTATTTCATACTCCGGCAGATTAGTAGTATCAATACACATGCACACAAACGATGTTCACTTGGCATGCATTTAAGTTGATCTACACCGTCCAAATTATGGGTTCTATTGTAGCTGTGTCAGACATGAAAATTGGTAATTATTGGATACCCTAACTTTTGATTTTGGTATATTCTTTTTTAAAACTGGGACTGTTGAATTTAAACTTGGATAGTTAAGATCATACTTGTACTTCTATGGTCGAATTTGGATGGGTTTGAATACATCTACATGCACATAAATCTCTGACGGACTCAATAGCGCCGCTCCATTACAAAGTCGGTAGTGGTCGGTGTTCTGTGAGCCCCACCATGATGTATGTATTTGATCCATTCCATTCATCCATTTTTTTAGATCATTTTAGGCATTGAACTGAAAAAGGAGGCAGATCTAAATCCCATGTGACCACACCATGGGAAAAAGTGGTATTGAATGCCTACCATTAAAACTCCCTAAGGCCCACTGTCATGTTTATTTTCCATACCAACCTGTTCATTAGGTCACACGGACCTAGATGATGGGAAAACACATATGCCAGCTTGATACAAATCTTTTGTCAAACAATAAGCAAACTTACCGTGCCAACCCTTAGCTGAAAATATCCACGTTGCCGCTAGGCCACCGTGAGGGATAATGATCCATCATGGATTTACTACGGGTGCGGGTGGCAACAGGGGCACCAGTCAGGCCTATTCTAGTAGGCCCATATAAAGAGTAGGTCCTAAAAGTCGTTGCCACAAAAAATGCAAAAAATGTGAAAGGGAGGTAATCCCAATGCCACTGGAATCTAGACAGATACCAAGATCCTTTCTAAGTTTAATTTTTGGATTGCGGTAAAAGAAAACTAGCAACTGGGAGGCAATCTGATTTCCACCCTAGGATAAAACGGTCATTTCGTAATCTCAAATGATGAAATTATTTGTTTTACTACTTATCAAAGTGAATCCATGATACTAGCGGTCCTTCAAGCGTTCAGATGATACCATGTGGTAATATTTGCCCTTTAAATTGCTAGAATCTACTAAATTACCAAAGCAAACCTCTATAAATAGGAGCTTGCCCCTCTCATTTGAGACATTAGTAGCATCCAACAAAGTGTGGCTCTAAGGTTAGCTTTAAGCGAGGGGACATGAGTCCAACCACCTATATATATATTTAGATAAATGGATAGATAGATAGATAGATAGAGAGAGAGAGAGATTAAAGAGTCATTAGATAGATAGATAGAGAGAGAGAGAGAGAGAGAGAGAGAGAGAGAGAGAGAGTAATTAGCTAGTGAGTGAAGAGTTAGAGCAAGTGTTCTCATCCATCCAAACCATCTATCTTAGCACACACTCTTATCCAAGCCATTTCAACTATATATCCAAGGTCGATGAAGTAGGGTTGGGATCTAAGATCTATGGTCAACTCCTTTAGGAGGATTTTTTTAGCTCTCCTTTCCTCTTGCCACATCTTTAAGTGCATCAGCATCAATTTAACAATCCTTTTTTCTTTTTTTTCCCCACATTTTGCATATCCTCCTCATCGGATCTCGATGCATCAAAAGCAAAGTATTGCTTCAACTTTCTCTTTTCTTTTCTTAATTTGATAATCATTATTCTATAATTATTTAACTTTACCAAGTAGTTTACAACTCCTTATATAAGGTCACCTTAGGTCGCCCCATATATATATATATATATATATATATATATATATATATATATATATATATATATATATATATGAGGAACTCTCAAGTCCAACCGGTTGGACTGCACCTCAGGTCCAACACTATTTGAGGTTAGATTTTGTTGCATTTAATGTCGAAATAAATGGGAGAGAGAAGACTGATTTAATGTTTTAGAAAATATCATTCTTGCATTAAATGCGGTTTGCTAATTGTGCAAGATGGAGTAGATCTAATCATTCTTCTACAAATCCTAGCCACCAATCTTTTTTCTTATATGAATGGAAAACACAAATATCAATATGATCCAAAACTTATGTGGTGTCACCAACTTCTATGGGGCCCACATGATGTATGTGTTGCATCCACACCGTCCATCCATTTGGAGAGAGAATTTTAAGGCATGAACTAAAGAATGAGGTAGATCTAAAGAAAACAGTGTTTTACCTTCGAAAGAAAATAGTGTGGATTGATCTCCTACCATTAGAAACTTATTGGGGCCACAAAAGTTTTCGATCAAGCTGAGATTTGTGTTTTCCCTTCTTCCATGTATGTTTGAACTTATGAGCAAGTTGGATCTCAAATAAACATCATGGTGGGCCCTAGGAAGGTTTCAACAGTCGTGTCACTGTC
The DNA here is from genome assembly GCA_003013855.2 of Liriodendron chinense. Taxonomy (NCBI): domain Eukaryota; kingdom Viridiplantae; phylum Streptophyta; class Magnoliopsida; order Magnoliales; family Magnoliaceae; genus Liriodendron; species Liriodendron chinense. Next base: position 2,544,714 of record ML058510.1, on the reverse strand, counting down.
CCCACTTTGCTTTGGCGGGGTCCACTTGTTCTTGGATCTGTCTCAAACTTTAGATCATGCCAGAAAAGGATCTCTCCAAATGAATGGACAATGTGGATACAACATATACACCATGGCAGCCCGCATAAGTTGGTGACGTCACTTCAGTAGCGAGATAGCTAATCAACTCGTCAGGAGCTAATTCGGTCCTTGCGAAACCCCTTCGCACTAATTAGCAAAGCTAGGTGGGGCCACCGTGATGCTTGTGAAAAACCCACCCGTCCATCTTCTTTGCCGGATCATGGCAAGACATGAGCAAAAAATTGAGGTAGATCTAAAACTCAAGTGGGCCGCATCATTCGATAGGGAAATGTCCACCATTGAAAAACACCCCGGGGTCCACTGTGATGTTTGTCAATCGTACCGTTTATAATGTCATTCCTAGTTTCCTGCTAGGATAAACTGAAAATGCAAAAATATTAGCTGATCCAAAACTTCTACCGCCCAATGAATGTTTAAACGGTGGACGTTCAATCCTCCCTATTTCCTGTTGTGCAGGCCACTTAAGTTTTCAATCGACCTCATTTGTGGCCACGTCCTAACTAATCTTACGAAAATGAATGGGTGGGTTGGATTTCTCACAAACAATGGTGGCCCTGCCTAACTTTCTGTCAGAGGAAGCCCTGCCAAAGGCTTTCCAGGCAATCCGTCATGCCTCTTCATTGTTAATGACAAGGGCCACCAAGTTGAGTGGATCCTTTACTATGGGACGGGATAATATATATTTCTTATATCCATGCCTTTCATCTGTTTTTGTAAATCATTATAGGGAATGAGCCCAAAAATATAGCAAATCCAAATCTCAGGTGGACCACACCATAGGAAGCAATTCTAATTTGACGCTGAACATTAAAAGCTTTCCGGAGGCTACAAAGTTTTTGATCAAGATGATATTTGTGTGGTCCCTTCATTCAGGTCTGTGTGACCTTATCATCTATTTAGATGGAAAATAAATATTCGGGTGGCTCCTAAAAAGTTTTTAATGGTGTGCATTCAATCATCACTCTTTACTCTATAGCATGGTCCACATGAGATTTGGATCTACTTCAATTTCGGATCATGAACTAGATGTAATGGGTGGACGGTGTGGATATCAAGGCACATCCATCACAATGGCTCCACAAGGATCCACAGCAACCCCACCTTAATGCCAAAGTAGGCTCTGTGGAGGGATCTTTGGACTCCTTCAGTAATGGATTCTCTTATTCCTTAATTAAAACAGGGTGATTTTTTAGACGTTGCACAATTAGCAAACCAATTTAAACGTAGAAGATTGTTATTTTCTAAAGCATTAAATCAGTCTTCTCTCTCCCATTAATTTTGACATTAAATGCCACAAAATCTGACCTCGAATGAACAGTATCCAAGCTGGTTGGACCTGAGGTGCAGTCCAACCGGTTGGACTTGAGAGTACCTCTCTCTCTCTCTCTCTCTCTCTCTCTCTCTCTCTCTCTCTCTCTCTCTATATATATATATATATATATATATATATATATATATATATATATATATATATATAGTCCTGGTCTCCTGCGCACTAGTCTATAGACACCTTATCTACGGTATTAATATGTGATTGTATGAAGTGGGCCCGACCATGAAGTTTAAGTGAAATACACTCCGATCATCTAAGCGAGTCCCCTCATTTTATCTATAGGGCCCAAAAACCAGTTGGTTTGTTAGCTCATTTTATCCATAGGGCCCAAAAACCAGTTGGTTTGTTAGCTCATTTTATCCATAGGGCCCAAAAACCAGTTGGTTTGTTAGCTCAGGTGGGTCATTCGAGAATAAATAGTTTGTGAGAGGGATGACAACCCTTGAACTAGTTAAAGGTAACATGTCTACCCTTGATTTTTTTATGGACGATCGTGATTATTATATGAAATCCACTCCAACCGTTACATGAGAAACTAAAATTTAGAATGAGAGCACAAAACTCAGCCCTACTCGTGACTCAAGTAGGCCACACCAAGAAAATAGTTTGGAGGGTAGATGTCTTCCTGCACTAATTCTAATATTGTGGTCCACCTAAATTATGGTTGGTGCTGCTTTTTTCACCGTAGGCCTAAAACCAAGTTACTCACCTAGTGGTCAAAGTGGATTTTAGAAATTCTAATGAGGGGCTCACTACCCTTTATGGTAGTATTAAAACATTGTGGGGCCCACCTTAATATGTTTGTTTTATCCACATTGTCCATTCGTTCTTCCATATCAGTGTAAGGCATGTGCCCAAAGTTGAAGCATATCCAAAGCTCAAGACCATACCAAAGAAAACATCGAGGATAATGACATCCACCGTTGAAACCTTCCTAGGGCCCACAGTGATGTTTATTTGTTATCCAACCTGTTAATAAGGTCGTATAGACATAGATTAATAAAAAAAAAAGAGCTTGAATCAACACTTCTGTTGCCTTAAGGAGTTTTCAATGGTACGTGTTCAACTCCTACTGTTTCCTATGGTATGGTCCACTTAAGCTTTGGGTATAATTCAATTTTGGGCTTATAACCTAAAATGAACTAGAGAAACTGATGGAAAACATGGATAAAATACATACATTATAGTGGGCCCCATAGAGTTTTGGCACTACTGTAAGGGTGGTGAGACCCTTAATAAAAGTCGAATATGAGTTACCTAAATTGTAGCAAAAGGGTCATCCAATTGAGGTCGGCCCACCATCCACTCCAACCATTAAAACTCATACTAAAAGTTAGGCCCAAAGCCCAAAAATCAGCCCTATCCATGATTCGAGTGGGCCACACAAAGGAAAACAATTTGGAGAGTGAGCGTCCTCTTAACACTGTTTGTACTCGTGTGACCCACCTGAATCGCGGATAGGGCTGATTTTTGGACTCTATGCCTAATGTGGGCTAATGCATTTAACGTACGGAATAAAATTGACATATACGTCATGGTGGAGCCCACTTGAACTGACCAGACTTCCAGATGGTAATTCCAGATCGTAAATAACCATTTACGACCTAGTGTGCAGGAGACCAAAATTCTCTCTCTCTCTCTCTCTCTCTCTCTCTCTCTCTCTCTATATATATATATATATATATATATATATATATATATATATATATATATATATATATATATATTGTTGTATCTTTCAAATATAGCATTTGCATTTTCCTTTCGTATATAGAAATTTCTAATAAAATGTTAGATCATGCAAAGTAGAGACCGCACGCAAGCACAAGTGGTAGGTTGAGGGTGCCTAACTCCTTTCCTTAGCATCATTAAGGTCCTTACCTAAAATCCTCAATGGAAATTGGAGTGTCTTTGATTCCCCAATCAAAGGCGATTCTAGGGTCTAGCAGACCATATCTTTTGCTAATTAAGCCTCCCTTAGCTAGTGGCGACTCCAAGTCTCTTAAATGCACTAATCCAAATGCACTATATCCATAAAAACCAAGTCACAACACATGAGATGCCTTTGAGTGTGCATGCCCACCATGCACGCGGGGCCAATGTTCACACCCTTTGTCTAGGTTTGTGTGACCTTATCAACATCATTGTGGGCCCTAGGAAGGTTTCAAGGTGGGCTTAATTATCCTCATGGCTTCATGTAGCTTGGTTCACTTGAGCTTTTTGATCTACCTCATTTTTTTGCTCATGCCCTAAAATGAGTTGGCAAAATATGAGAACATAGATAAAAACACATACATTACGTAGGTGTTGTATGCAATATGCTTTAAAGAAGAAGAAGAAAAGAAAAAAAAAGCCTTATACATGAACTAATATATGAACTAATTGATGAACGGCTGGAATCATAGGCAAAAATGTCCCGTGTCATGTGGATGAAGGCCAACAGATGAATGGTGACAATGCTCCTACAAACCACTAAAGGCAACGACAAATCGGATCACTAGCACCATGCAGAGGCAAAATATGCACACGAGATCACGTGCTAGTATCCATATATAGATTGCCTGTGACCCGACAACAAGATGTTCCTACAATCTGGAGTTAGGTTGGGCTACCATGATGTTTGTGAGAAAATCCATTCTATCCCTCCTCTCTTCTTCTTTTTTTTTTTTTTTTTTTTTTTTTTTTTTTTTTTTTTTTTTTTTTTTTTTTAAATCATGTTAGGACATGAGCCCAAAAATAAAGCAAATCCAAATCTCAAGTGGCCACAAGACAGGAAAAAGTAGGCAGGGAAATGCTTACCATTAAACCTTCTCAGGTCCACCATGATGGTTATATGCCATTCAAGCCCTTCATTATCGTCATTCCCACAACTGGAAGTCTGGGATGAACCGGAAAAAAATATTAGCCCCATCCAAAACTTCTATGGCTTTATTAATGATTCAACAGTGGCCGTTTAATTCACATTGCTTCCTGTCATGTAGCCCACTGAAGTCTTGGAACTGTCTATTTTTTGGGCTCATGTCCTAGCATGAGTTGGAAAAACGGATGGACGGGTGAATTTCTGGGGAGCGGATCAGGTGAGACCCCGGATCCACCAAGGTGGGTGGGATCCCTGACTGTGGGGCCACTGTGATGTATGTGACTACATCCACGCCATACATCCACATTGAAAGATCATTTTATGGCAGGATCTAAAAAATGAAGCAGTTCCAAATTCCAGATGGGCCATCGTGCAGGAAACAGTGGTGATTGACCATTAAAAACATCCTGTGGGCCACAAAAGCTTTGGATCAAGATAAAATTTATGTGGTATCTTCATCTAGGTGTTTGTGACCTTATCAACAGTTTGGATGGAAAATAAACATTCCGGTGGAATCTAATGAAAATCCATGAAGTTTTCAATGGCAGAGGTTCAATCATGGCGGCTTTTGTGGTGTGGTCCACCTAAGATTTGAGTCAGATTCATTTTTGGCATCATATTCTAAAATGAGCTTTCACAATGGTTGGAAAGTGTGGATTTAATACACATACATCACTGTGAGCCCCACGGTCAGGGGTCCCACCCACCTCGGTGGATCCGGGGTCTCACCTAATCCACTCCCGAATTTCTCATAAACATCATGGTGGGGCCCGCCTAGCTTCCAACGGTCGAAACTTTCAAGCAATCCACTTCCCATGCATGGAAACCAATAAAGGGGTAGATGGGAGCAGTTCATCACATATATATGTCGCACCTATCACGCTCATCAAATGAGCCACCACTTGTGAAAACTACTGACGTACTCGAACAAAAGGCTGAAACCCTAGGGCCCTTGATCTGATGATAACGATCATTTCATGTCTAACCCATCCTTGGATTGCAGAATACATGGATCAACGTTTGGATCGCACACAAATGCATGTTTTCCCATGTTCCCATGTGCACAAACCACCATATGAATGGTGGGTGGGATCTTAATGAATGATCACCGAAGTGGGGCCCACAGGATGAATGGTCTGGATCACTTGAAGGTCTGCCCTACCTGTAGAGAACATGAGTCATTGAACCAAAGAGATAAGATTTCAAGAACACATTGAATGTCCATTTAGAAACCAAAAGGTCTAATTCATTGCACCATGTGTTTGATGGAATATGAATAAAGCATCAATTCAAGAACATCATGAAGGAGAAGAAGAACAAGAACAAGAACATCAAGATCAAGGACAAGAGGAACAAGAACGAGGAAAAAATGCATCAGCTGCTGAAACGAGAACTAGTTATTGAATTCCAGTCCTTCATGCCTCAGGCAGTGCATGCTGCCACACATGAACGAGGCCATCTGCTCCACAGCTAGCCAACCGACCCTCTACTCGCATGCTCATATCCAAACCTACCACCATTGCCTCATGATGCTCATACCTTGTGATTCTTGGGTCTGCATCCTCCGGCCCATAATCCCACAGTACCACTGTATTATCAGACGATGCTGATGCGATCCGGTACTCCCGTTGGGGTGAGAACTTCACCTTCCAGACCCCATCCGTGTGGGCCCCATCAAGGACTTTAATGGGGATGTTGGGCTGGGTGATGTCCCATACCTTGATGTAGTTCCTGTCGTGCGAGGCAGTGGCAATGCATGTTTCCCCATGCCAGTTCCAGTCACAGGAGATGAGAGATGCATCATCAGCTAGGATGGTGATTCCAGCATTCCCACTGCGGATGTCCCTGATGCGAAGGAAGCCGTCCAAACATGTGGAGGCATACAAGGTCGGAATTCGGGGATTCCAGGCGACAGATGACACAGCATCAGGGTGTCTGTAGGTGTATTGGGGGTTTGGTTGATTGATGGACCAGAGGTTGACGATGCCATCATTAGAGGCTGAAAGGAAGGAACCACCATTTGGATGGCAGTCGACGGATGTGGTGTTGGTTCTGTTGTGTCTCAAGAAGGATTGGCGGAAGTGTTTATTGACTTGACTGATGTCTATGAGGTGGGAGCTCCCCCGATTGGTTGCTATGATGATGAGATTGTGGTTGGTGAAGGACCAGGTGAAGTCATGAAAGTCATAGAACTGGTTGCTCAAGGAAGAGATCGGGTTCAGCATTGAATTGTACGTGTTGAGATGGCTGCGAAGTTCGATGGGTTCGTTCCCAACAACGGCGAGGATGGAATCATCAATGGGGCTGAATTTCACGGTGTGACCAAGGTATGCCAATCTACGGAATGCCATGGTGATGATGATGGTTCTGGTGCTGGTGCTGGTGCTGGTGCTGGTGCTGGTGCTGGTGTGGAAGAAGAGAAGAAGACGATGCTGATGCTGGTGTGGAAGAAGATGAAGAAGAGAAGAAGAAGAAGATGATGGTTGTTATGGGAAATGCAAGTAGCAAATCTTGTTCTTGTTCTTTGTTAGTTATCTGCTTTCTGTTTTTTCAGTTGGGAATAGGGACGCGTTTGTTGCATTTTCCCGCCTTTTGTCTCCCTTCTTCTTGGTTTTGAATTGGGACAAGTTATTTCATACTCCGGCAGATTATTAGTATACATACACATACACATAAACTATGTTCATTTGGTATGTATTTAAGTTAATCCACACCGTCCAAATCATGGGTTCTATTGTAGCTGTGTCAGATAACTAAATTATTAGTTATTCGATGATCATACCTTCTGATTTATGGGATTTTCTTTTTCAAACTGGGACGGTTGAATTTTCTCCATTTTGACTCTCCTCGAGATGATCTAAAATTGGATCGTTAAGATCATAAGTACCATGTAATGTTTGGATGGGTTTGAATACACCTATATGCATGTAAATCTCTAATCTGCCAGACTCGTACTCCATAGTGCCCCTCCATTACCAAGTCGGTACTGATCGGTGTTCTGTGGGACCCACCATGACATATGTATTTTATCCATTCCGTCCATCCATTTTATCAAGTTCATTTTAGGGCTTGAACCAAAAAATGAAGTAGATATAAGTCTCATGTGGACCACACCATAGGAAACAGTGGTGATTGAACACCTACCATTAAAATTTCCCAAGGCCCACCATAATGTTTATTTTCCATCCAGCCTGTTCATTGGGTCACACGGACCTGGGTGAAGGGAAGACGAAAACCCGTCACAAAGACTTGTGTGGAAGGACCAGACAAGTATCAGCTTGATCCAAAACCTTTTCAGCCCTTGAGAAGTTTTTAATGGTCAGTCACCACTGTTTCCTGTGGTATGGTCCACCTCAGATTTGAATCGGCTGCATTTTTAAGTTCATGCCCTAAAATATGATATAGCAAAACGGATTGACGGTGTGGATATAAACACATACATCATGGTGAGACCCACAGCCAGTCAGTCAGGGATCCACCGAAGCCTCGTTCGATTCTTTCCCCAAGCATCAAGACAGTGGGACCCTCTTGATAAATGGATGGGGTGTAGTTCCTGTGTAGTTGAGCTGCTTTATGTACACGTGTGGGCTTAGTACAACCAAATCCCAAGGGGCATTAGATCCTATCCGTCCATCATATGGGCCTTCTTAAAACCATGAAAATTTTCTAGCCATTCCTCCAGCAGCACCTGGACCTTCCCAGTGGATACAAATCTCTTCAATGCCTAAGCTAACCCAAACCCGGATCTGGATTTCACATGGGGCCTTCTCTTTGTGGCAATGTTATAGGTAGACCGCCAAACCGGGCTTGGATGTATTAAGTCAGTGGGCTGGGCTGGAGTCTCACATACATGGCCAGATCAATTTTCAGGTTAACCTTGGGCTCAAGTCATTTTAGCCTTAACCGACCTGACTTTATGTGTACGTGTTAAATACCAAGTATGCCTTCCCAGTTCTCAGTCAGACAACCAATCCTGAATGTTTCCATTCTTTTCAAACGTTTCTTCCTTGTAAGTGTGCCCACTTGATCAATGGAAAGATGTGGAAATTTCAAGTGATATAAATAAGGTTTTGGGCTGGGTCGTGCTCAGGCTGAGGCATACAATTGGCCCTGTTGGGCTTCGCTCAGCCCAAAACTGGTCCATTGCTACCCTTATTATTTATTATTATTATAATTTTTTTTTTTTTACATTTACTAAGAAATAGGTGACAAGAACTAAGAAAAATGAAACAATTCTCTCACAGGAAATTTTCTGTGGGGTCTGAAATCCTACCTTGAAAAGGGTGAAAGGTTCCTAGAGGTGTCGATTCCACTTACCTTAAGATAGGTTCTATCGTTTTAATTAAATGAATTTCAATTATAACGAAGGAATCCTCAAAAGAAGAATCGGATTTGACACTCCGGATAAATTTCCAATCTTTTTTTTTTTTAGTTTTTCTTTCAAGGAAGAAACAAATTTATTTCACAGTAGGATTGTGTACAATTCCCAAAAGATTTGGGATGAGCCTACAACAAAAAACCTTGGACCCATCTTATCATATGCCACTGAAACCCTATATAGCCTATCTCATAAGAAGTTTTTTTTTTTTTTTTTGACCAAACAGCCAAACGGCTATCTTCGCGAACTGCATTTCAGCAATACTATCCAGAAGAACCCCATTAGCTCAATCCATCTAACTCGCTTGCCGACCTCTGTAAGTGGACAGATTTCCCACACCCGATTTGTCCAAAAGAAGGTTCCCTCGAATTAGGATTGGAAGATCTCCTGTGGAAGTGATAAATTTCCAATCTTAATTTAGGGTTTATTAGGATTCAGTGAAATGGTAGAAGAGGAAATAGAATTTGTCTAGAAACCTTTCCATTATTTGTAATCACCGAACACATAAGAAAGGAAGGAAAATTCAATTTCTCACCCAGCCAAGTTTCTCGCAAAATTACTCTTTATTTTCTCACCAAACCCATAAGAAAAGGCATCTCCTTTCGTACGATTTCTCAATAGCTGATTAGGTGTGGTTCCTGCTCACCAAAGATGGTGCAACCCTTATCATGTGCGCACCTTGATGTATGTATCCTATATTCATGCTGTCCATCCATTTTTCCATGTCATTTTAGTGCACAAACCCAAAAATGAAGCAAATCCAAATCTCAAGTAGACTATAGTATAAGAAACAGTGGTGATTGAATGCCTCACCATTGAAAACTTCCTAAGGCTCACCGTAATGTTTATTTTCCATCTAAACGGTTGGTAAGGTCACACAATCATGGATGAAGATTATATGTGTGTGTATCACCATGATCCAAAACTTTTATGGCCAACAAGAAGTTTCTATCGATCATTCACCATTGTTTCCTATGGTAAAGTCCACTTGAGATTTGGATTTGTTTCATGCTTGGGATCATGCCTTAAAATGATCTAAAAAAAGATGGACAATAATGTAGATTTAGAATAACATCAAGGTGGCCCCATGGTAAAAGGCCGCACTGTCTTGGTGATGGAGTTTTCCTCCTCAAAAACACAGAGGAGAGAGAGAGTACAGCTGGGTGAGGTCGGGCGCCCGGGCCAGTTAGTGGCCGGGTGAACGAAATTCCCCCCAGATGGAGGCTTGCATGCTGGACAGTTTTGTCCATGGCCGGACGCCCGACGGTCAATATGACCGGGCGCCTGATGACTTGGCCGGGCACTCGACCATGTTGGTTCGGGCGCTCGAAATTGGGATTTTCCCATCTTTTCTCGCTGGACTGAATTTGGGTTAGCCGGGCGCCCGACGGTCTGGTGACCGGGCGCCCGACCCTGCGCGAACTGCTTAGACGCAGTTTCCTAATCTGGCTCTGTCTCCTCTGTTTTTGGTACTTAAGCGTTCTAAAACGGGATTATGGCATCCCATGGTGTTGTAAACACGTCCAAGGTGAGAAAGAGAGAAAAAGAGGAAGAGAGAAAGAGAAGAGAGAGAGGGAGGAAGCTTTTAGAAGGGAGAAGTTGCTTGAAGAGGGATTCTTCTGCGCAACCGTCGTCTCAGCGCTTCTACGTCCTTGGGATCGGTGAGATCGCTCCTCCTTTACTATTCTCTTGTTGTTTATCCATCCCTGCGTGGGTGAAGAAGGTTTGATCCAAGCAGTGTGTGCTTGAGATCGGTTGTAACAGTTCCCTAAGATAGTGGATTGTTGATCTGGACTAGGTCCCGTGGTTTTTACCTCTTTTGAGGGTTTTCCACGTAAAAACTCCTTGTGTCGTGTGGTTGATGTTTATTCTTGATTATTGCATTAGCATAGTCCATAATTCTAGTATATTGGGGGGCGAGATCCGAAGGTTTGTGTGAAACGCACCCAACAAAGTGGTATCAGAGCGTTCACGTTGTTTGAACGGTGTGGGATCGGTTCTGAATTATGGAAGGTGGCTCATCAAGGATGATCAGCCTCAATGGTTCTAACTGGACCATATGGAAGGCTAAGATGGAGGACTTGCTCTATTGTAAGGACTTGTATGCTCCAATTCTAGGCATCTCGGCGAAGACAAAGGATATGTCAGATGATGATTGGAAGAAAGTGGATTGGAAGGCGGTGGGGTTCATTAGACAATGGTTGGATGATTCGGTTTTCCACCATGTGTCTACAGAGACCTCAGCCGCTAGCCTATGGCTGAAATTGCAAGGGCTGTATGAGAGGAAGACAGCCGGTAATAAGATTTTCCTGATAAGACGACTTGTGAATCTCAAGTTCAAAGATGGTGGTTCTGTGGCTGAACACATGAATGAGGTCAGCAACATTGTGAACCAACTCTCCGCCATGAAGATGGTCCTGGATGATGAACTTCAGACTTTGCTATTGCTTAGCTCATTGCCTGACAGTTGGGAGACATTGGTGGTGTCTCTAAGTAACTCCGCGCCAGACGGAAAGGTATCCATGGATCAGGTAACAAGCTATCTCTTCAATGAAGAGACAAGGAGGAAGTCTCTAGGGCCTGCTCAACAAGAGGCCCTTGTGACATAAGATCGGGGGAGAGGAAAGAACAGAAAGGACGGAAAGGCCCAAGATAAATCAAGAGGCAAGTCAGTTGCCAGGAAAGATGTTGAATGCTGGAATTGTGGCAAGAAGGGCCACTATAAGCATGAATGTCACAAGAAGAAGAGTGACAAGAAGGGTAAAGGAAAGGAGAAGGAAGATGATTCAGATTCTACTGCGGTCGCCTCAGATGGTGACGTAGTTGTTATTCTTTCGGCAGATCACGATACTTGTCTCACGGCTTCGAGTCAGGACACCGACTGGGTGATAGATTCGGGAGCCTCGTTTCATGCGACTCCACGCAGAGATTTCTTCACAAGCTACAAGTCAGGTGACTATGGGACAGTGAAGATGGGAAATTCTGGTGTTTCGAAGATTGTAGCGGTCGGTGATATTTGTCTGAAGACCGATGTGGGCTGCACACTGGTTCTCAGAGATGTGAGACATATTCCAGACCTTCATCTCAACTTGATGTCGACGGGAAGGCTGGATGATGATGGCTATGAAAGCCGGTTTGCTGGTGGGCGCTGGAAGCTCATCAAGGGTTCGTTGATCGCTGCCAGAGGAAAGAAGTGTTGCACCCTTTACCAGGCAAGTGTCAGTGTTTGCAAGGGTGGATTGAACGCAGCGGAAGATTCAGCTACTGACGTGTGGCACAGGTGTCTAGGCCACATGAGTGAAAAAGGGCTTCAGCTACTAGCGAAGAAGCAGCTCCTTCCAGACGTGACAGGTAAACCTCTCAAAACCTGTATTGACTGTTTATCTGGGAAACAGCATAGAGTTTCTTTTGTTAAAACTGCTTCTTATACGAATAAAGTATATGCATTAGATTTGGTTTATTCTGATGTTTGTGGTCCTATGAGGACAAAAACCTTGGGTGGGGCATTGTATTTTGTCACATTTATAGATGATGCATCTAGGAGGGTTTGGGTGTATGCTTTGAAATCCAAGGACGAAGTCTTTAGTGTGTTTAAACTGTTTCATGCTATGATCGAGAGAGAGACAGGCAGATCATTGAAGTGCATCCGCACCGACAATGGTGGTGAATACATAGGTGACTTCCATGAGTATTGCAAGTCACTGGGTATACGGCATGAACAGTCAGTTCCCAAGACCCCCCAACATAATGGTGTGGTTGAGCGAATGAATCGCACCATTGTAGAGAGAATCAGATGCATGTTATCCCATGCAAAGTTGCCCAAGATGTTCTGAGGAGAAGCAATGCACACGGCGGTGTATTTGATAAATAGGTCTCCATCAGCCCCGTTGAATGGAGAAGTACCTGAGAAGGTGTGGACTGGACGTGATCCATCGTACAGTCATCTCAGGGTGTTTGGATGCAGGGCATCCGTTCACGTACCAAAGGACGAGAGGTCCAAGCTCGATATGAAGATCAGACAGTGTGTGTTCTTAGGGTACGGTGATGAGAAGTTCGGTTACAGGTTCTGGGATCCGACCGAGAAGAAGCTCGTCAGGAGCAGAGATGTGGTTTTCATTGAAGATCAGTGTATAGAAGACATTGAAAAGCCAGAGAAGACCCAACCCAGTTCAGGAGAACTGGAGGACATGGATCCAGTTACTCCTCCCGTGGTGCCTGGTGACGGGAGAGTACAACAAGGTGCAGAGGATGAGGGAGTCCCTACAGAAGATGGACTGGGGGAGCAGCCCCAACTTGATCCACCTGTTGAGCCACAGGTGAGGAGGACATCAAGGGACAGACATCCATCCAAGAAGTACTCGCCGCATGAGTACATTATGCTCACTAATGGGGGAGAGCCAGAAGACTATTCTAAGGCCCTAGCCGACGAGCATAAGGGGGAGTGGTTGAAAGCTATGTAAGAGGAGATGGAATCCTTGCATAAGAACCACACCTATGATATGCTGAAATTGCCTAAGGGCAAGAAAGCTCTGAGCAACAAGTGGGTGTTCAGAAAGAAGAATGAGCAGAAGAATTCACAGACAAGGTACAAGGCCAAACTTGTGGTGAAAGGGTTTGGTCAGAGAAAAGGAATAGACTTCGAGGAGATATTCTCACCAGTGGTGAAGATGACATCCATACGGGTGTTGCTTGGGTTGGCGGCTAGCATGGATCTAGAGATAGAGAAGTTAGATGTCAAAACTGCCTTCCTCCATGGTGACCTAGAAGAAGAGATCTACATGCGTCAACCAGAGGGGTTCGAAGTCAAGGGCAAAGAGCATATGGTGTGCAGGCTTAGGAAGAGCTTGTATGGGCTGAAGCAAGCTCCTAGGCAATGGTACAAGAAGTTTGACTTGTTCATGTTGAAGCATGGATATGATAGAACGGAGTCGGAATACTGTGTGTTCACTCGCAGGTTCTCAGATAGTGATTTCTTAGTTCTGCTGTTGTATGTTGATGACATGCTCATCATGGGAAAAGACATCAAGAAGATTGAAAGGCTGAAACAGGAGTTGGGCAAGTCTTTTGCGATGAAAGACTTGGGCCCGGCAAAACAGATCCTAGGAATGGAGATAACCCGTGACAGAAGCAGCAGGAAGCTTTGGTTGTCACAAGAGCGGTACATTGAGAAGGTCCTAGAGCGGTTCAACATGAATGCAGCGAAGCCGGTCAGTACTTCACTGGATGGTCACTTCAAATTGAGCGACAAGCAGTGTCCCAAGACGAAGGCAGAGGTGGAAGAGATGCAAAAGATACCCTACGCCTCGGCTGTAGGAAGTTTGATGTATGCTATGGTGTGTACGCGCCTAGACATAGCATATGCGGTTGGTGTTGTCAGCCGGTATCTTGCCAATCCTGGCAAGGAACATTGGGCAGCGGTGAAGTGGATATTGCGGTATCTGAGAGGCTCATCCAGGTTGAGCCTATGCTATGGTAACGGAAAACCTGTGTTAGAAGGCTACACAGATGCAGATATGGCAGGTGACATAGACTCTAGGAAGTCTACATTGGGGTTCATGTTCACGTTTGCAGGGGGAGCGGTCTCTTGGCAGAGCAAGCTACAGAAGGTCGTAGCATTGTCGACGATAGAGGCCGAGTACATCGCGGTCACAGAAGCATGCAAAGAGATGCTTTGGATGAAGAGATTCCTACAGGAACTCAGCCTGAAGCAGGAGGAGCACGTGGTCTATTGCGATAGCCAAAGTGCTATACACTTGAGCAAGAATCCAAGTCAGCATTCCAAGTCGAAGCACATAGAGATTCAGTATCATTGGATTAGGGATACTTTGGAACAGAAGGTGTTACAGCTTGAGAAGGTCCATACGGACGATAATGGGTCAGACATGATGACCAAGGCTTTGCTCAAGGGCAAGTTTAAGGTTTGCAGAAATCTGGCTGGCTTGAAGAAGGCGAATTTCTCCTGAGTCGGAAAGGGGGAGATTTGATGGAGTTTTCCTCCTAAAAAACGCAGAGGAAGAGAGAGTACAGCTGGGTGAGGTCGGGCGCTCGGGCCAGTTAGTGGCCGGGTGACCGAAATTCCCCCCAGATGGAGGCTTGCACGCTGGACAGTTTTGTCCATGGCCGGGCGCCCGACAGTCAATATGACCAGGCGCCCGATTACTTGGCCGGGCGCCCGACCATGTTGGTCCGGGCGCCCAAAATTGGGATTTTTCCCATCTTTTCTTGCTGGACTGAATTTAGGTTAGCCGGGCGCCCGACCCTGCGCGAACTGCTTAGACGCAGTTTCCTAATCTGGCTCTGTTTCCTCCATTTTTGGTACTTAAGCGTTCTAAAACGGGATTAGGACATCCCATGGTGTTGTAAACACGTCAAGGTGAGAAAGAGAGAAAAAGAGGAAGAGAGAAAGAGAAGAGAGAGAGAGAGGAAGCTTGTAGAAGGGAGAAGTTGCTTAAAGATAGATTCTTCTGCGCAACCGTCGTCTCAGTGCTTCTACGTCCTCGGGATCAGTGAGATCGCTCCTCCTTTACTATTCTCTTGTTGTTTATCCATCCCTGCGTGGGTGAAGAAGGTTTGATCCAAGCAGTGTGTGCTTGAGATCGGTTGTAACAATTCCCTAAGATAGTGGATTGTTGATCTGGACTAGGTCCCGTGGTTTTTACCTCTTTTGAGGGTTTTCCACGTAAAAACTCCTTGTGTCGTGTGGTTGATGTTTATTCTTGATTATTGCATTAGCATAGTCCATAATTCTAGTGTATTGGGGGACGAGATCCGAAGGTTTGTGTGAAACGCACCCAACACTTGGTTGAGGCTGGTGCCATAGCTGATCTCTCCCTATTTTCTCGAATTGGATTTCTCCATAGCCCTCCAGTGTAAGTGGTGCAGGTTGGTTCTAGAAAAGCTTTTTGGGCCCATTATGATATATGTGTTTTTTCCATGCCATTCATCCATTTTCCAGCTCATTTTAAGGCATACGCTCAACCCAAAAATGAGGCAGATCCAAATCTCAGGTGGACCACAACAAGGGTTGTGACTAATGCACAATCAACCATGTGTACTAGGATACAATGTGAGCAGGCTCACCATAGGGTGAACACAACCCATTGATTTAGTGCATCATGGGTGTGGCCCACTTGCACCATTTGGACCCATCTAGGTTAGAGTGGGGCTATAGATACTCCACCCAAAACAGGGTAGTTGCCCGCACGAACTCTAGATCTAAACCAAAACTTGGAACCCAAACCTTAGCCTAAACTCAAAATTGGAGCCCAAACCTCAATCCAAACCCAAACCTTAGGCTGAACTCAAACCTCAGCCTAATCCCTAACCCGGAATCAAACCTCATAACCCACAACCCTAAAATCTTGTATAAGCCTATATAAGTCCCTATAGGTCCATAAGAAACTCCCCCAACCCAATCTAAATCAACCAAGGCCTCATCCACACCACCTAAACCCCAAAACAAGGCCAAATGAATCTCTCTTCACCGTACATTTCTGCTGAAAGAATTTATCCAATAAGAAGTTGTGTGATCTCTCATGATGCAGAATGTCAACGGTCCTCAGGGCTCAACTCAAATCCTAACATCCTTAGCACAACTACGGCCTTAGGAGCCCTCGAGGCTTGAATCATCCTTCCAGGCATCCAGAGGAAATTGACACCTCTACAAAAGAGGCCTCCTCTCCATTCAAAAACAACGGTTAAGGAGGCTGTGAGGAGAGAAAGAAAGAAAAGAAAGAAGAAAAAAGAAAAGAGAGAGAGAGAGGAAAGAAAATAAGAAGGGAGTGTGCAACCCATCAATCAATCATACGCCCAGCTAACTTGAATTACCCTGACAGTTCGTAACAAGTAGTTAGGATTTAAGACCCTCGACCAGGCTTTCACTAAAAGATTTTTGAGGTCCTTTGTTCCTCTCTCATATCTCTAGCATGCGCAACCACCTTGGACGATTCACCCACTGTTGTTCATCTTATTTATTTCACACTATAACATATTATTTCTCATACATCCAACTACTTGCATTTACTTTTTTATTTGTCAATCCTACTTGATATATACTTCGTGCCTTGTCATATTATAACCAATCCTAATCCATTAGCACTACTATAAAAACGAACAAAGGCTACGAACTATAGGAAGTTTTAGCCTCGGATATACACCGTTGCTAATTTACTACAAATCTAATCCGTAGCTAAAAGCTATTACCACAACTAGATATTGATGGTCCCGTAAGGGGCTCTATAGGGCCCACTGTAATGTGTGTATTTTATCTAAGCCGTCCATCCATTTTGAAAGCTTATTTTACGGCATGAACCCAAAAAAGGAGGCGGATCGAAGGTTCAAGCGGACCACACCGTAGGAAAAAGTGGATATTTAGTGCCTACCATTGAAATTTACTATGGTCCACT
Source organism: Liriodendron chinense (assembly GCA_003013855.2). Lineage (NCBI taxonomy): Eukaryota > Viridiplantae > Streptophyta > Magnoliopsida > Magnoliales > Magnoliaceae > Liriodendron > Liriodendron chinense. Next base: position 2,527,657 of record ML058510.1, on the reverse strand, counting down.
TTGGCCTTCGATTGGACTCATTTTTGGGATCATGCATTGGAATTATTTTTCAAAATGAATGGACGGAGTGGATAAATGACATACTTCACGGTGGGCCCCACGAGCCCCTGATAGGACCGTCCGGATGAAGCTTCCGCCACTGAAAAACTGCGGGCCCCTATTTTTCCAAAAAAAAGCCCTCGTGCCCGCTCCCTCCTCCCTCCCTCTCCCACACTCCCTCACCCTTGCGCCCGTGATCATCCAAATTGGTCATTGTTTTCTATAAGACACAATAGCCTATCCTGCACGTGCATCAACAAGGGCCCATAAGCATTGGATAATATATGTTTCCCTTCATTAAGTAGATTGCTTAAATTGGCCTGAGTAATTAACAATTGGGCCTAGCATTTTGTTTTTGGGCCTTTAAGAGCTGATGACCATTCAGTAGTAATTATGCATGATCATCATCGACTAGAGAATCTTGGATGCAAGGTCATAAGTGTCATGCTGTCACATCATCACCTATTGCCTAGTATCGTCATTTGGCCTAGAATGATCAAGACCCAAAAGCACCAAATGCAACCTCGACTAAGAGGCCCAAGATCCCATCATCTCCCCTAATTCAACTTCAACATAAACACCACCACCTAATTCGCATCCTCCTGCTCATGTGCTAGCACCACCTCATGGTACCAGGGTCTTGAGACTGCATGAATACCATCTAAGTCTCGGCTCGATTTCGTTGAGTGGGTAGGTGGAAAAGATGAGAGTGGAGAGGTGAGTAGGAGTGTTGTCCCTCCCTCCTCCACGAACAATGTTAAATTAAAGGATGATACTGCGCGTGAGTATTACACGTGTGTTGAGCGTTGAATTATGCACATTTATACCCAATTCCATACTATATTTATATGAATTCTATGGTTAAAGTGCACTGATTACAATGTTTTCATATTTATAGGGAATTAAGAGCAATGGGAAAGAATGAGGTTAATTATAATAGTTTAGAGCATTAAAGATGACAGGATATAGCCTTGAGAAACATTGAATAATCACTGAAAAAATACCAGTAAAAACTGAAGTTCAAAATGTAGAAAGTAGGGAAAATCAACATGTCGAGTGAAATTTCGACCGATTGACATTAACTTCGACCAGTCGACAGTTGAGGTCAACAGGTTGAAAAATACTTCAGATTAAAGGATTTATTCTTGGAACTCTCTATACTATTTTTTACTATTTCGATAGGTCTAGTCGACCAGTTGACCCAACATGTGAATTTTAAAAGTTCGTTGCTGGAAAGTTGCTCGACATTTCGACTGGTTGACTCTCAATTTCGATAGTCAACTAGTAAAGATGGTGCGTAAATTTCTTATGCAAATCTGAAGTCGGTGCTCAATTTTTCTATATAAGTAGAGTTGTCAACGAATCGGATATGGGCCGAATCAGTGATGATCCGTATCCGATCCGATTAAGGATATATCTGACCCGAATTCGATTCGGATCACAAGTATATGATCCAAACTTAACCCGTTTAAATATTTCGAAACTCGTTTCCGATCCGAATATGATCCGACCCGATATCCGAATATGATACAGCCCATGGGGTTTTGGAAAATGGCAATGAAAAATAGGAGGGAATATGAGAGGGCACCGACTGGCGACTAGCCATCTAGATTCCAAAGAAGAGAGAGAGAGAGAGAGAGAGAGAGAGAGAGAGAGAGAGAGAGAGAGAGAGAGAGATGCTCTGTTCACCTATGAGAGGACCGACAGACATCGGGGGTCGGGCTAGATCGATTGGTCTCTTGGCAGCGGCGTGGTGCGAGAAAGCGGGACAGGAGCAGAGAGGCGAGGAGGGCGGAGAGGCGTGGTGGTGCGTGGAGAGCAGAGAGGCGAGGAGGTGTGGTTGCATGGTGGTGCGTGAAGAGTAGAGAGCAGACAGAGACGGGCTGGGTTTTTCTTCTTAGCATTAGGTTTTTTTCTTTCCTTTTCTTTTATACCTTTTTAATCGGGTCGTTACCGGGCGGGATCAAGGTCGATTCGAATCCGACTCGAATATTAAACGGATCGTCTTTGGCTATTCGAATCTAACTCGATGATCTAATTATTGATCCGAATCCGATTAAATCGGAGCGGATCTGGATCGGATACGGATCATGATCCATGCCGTTGACAACCCTATATATAAGGAGGTATTTTCTATGGTTTTAAGATCACCTAGGATGTGAAGGATGAGAGGAGATCAACCGTGGAGGCATTCTACTTCAAAATTTTTTCTGTTTCTTTTCTTTTCTAGTTTGTTTTTATGTTTTTGTTTAAGTAATTTAGTTAATCATGGTTATGATGAACTAAACCTCTTAGCTAAGGTTAAGAGGTGAAGCTTGTAGTTTGTTTTTAATGTTCTAGTTTACTTATATTTAGATTTATGGTTTAAATGTTGAATAATTCATTGATTTTGGTCTGAATAAAGCTTTAGTTTTAGTTTACTTTAATCTATTGTCAAATATAGGCACATTGGATGCTTAGGAAGGCTAAGATGGTTTGCTTATCTATTTTGCAAGGAATTGATCTATAAAATTCATTGATATATCGTAGACTAAGGGCACGATAGATGCTTTGAATTCCCTGTGATCAGTAACTTGGTTCTTTATTTGAAAATTAAATCAATGGAAGTTCATATTTATTTTGGGGTTGCTGAATTATGATTTAACCACTCTATCATTTGTATGGATAAGATAGTACTTCAATTCCAATTGTGCCATTGAATTGAATTAAGTGAATTGGACATTATGAATTGCTAGAAGTAGATCCTTCGCACTCTAGTATTTTCTTGTAACGCCCCGAGATTTCGGCTCTCGTGGATTCCACGATGAGTCGAGTTCTCTGATGTTAATTAGAATGCGTCAATGATAATTCATTTACATTTCGATAACCATTCATATATTTGATAATTTTTTGCATTTAAACACAGAGGGAAGATAATTTTTTTATTCCATGAATTTTTAAACTAAGTTAACAACAAAAATGTCCTTTACAATATAGCAAATAAAATATTTAATCATCAACTCTATTAAAAAGACTTGTTACAATTTTGAAATAAATAATAAACTATCCTAAAAGCACATAATCAAATAAAATCTCCAATATGCCACTCCAACTTCGTCACCCATCGTCTGTGCAGTGAACCTTCAAACACTTCGTCGTAGTGCTCACTTTACTTAATGGATCTTCACCTATATTATCTAAGATGTGGTTGGATAGCATTAAATGCTATCATAATGAAAAAAAACCCTCCAAGACAATTATGATAGTAATAACACAGAGATAGCGCAAGCATGATAATTATAATCGACTAAAACATCCAATAGAAATCTTATTAATGTAATGCATGATATAAATGCTTTGGCTAAGGCACTTTGGCTAGAAACATAATACATGAAGCGGGAGACTCCCTATTATGACTTTACGTTAGTCACCAGTCACCAGAGGTTCCTGGGACGCATAAGCCCATAGTTTTACCCAATCACGTGAGAAATAGGACGCTCATAGCCCAAATCTACACGCGATAGTGTACGGGAGAAATAGGATGCTCTAACCTATTCCCAATTCCGTACACCCATATTGAGCTAAGTGAATGCATGACTTTTGTTTCACCTTTATTAAGTGTTTTCAAATGCAACCGTTTTAAATACAACTCAATGGTCACTATGGGGAGTGCAAGCAACCAGCATAGGCTGACAACATAGGCTTAGTGTCCATAACACCAACCTCGGTTAATGAGATAATATATACGATTAATATCCACTTCTTGCCCCATTTATGATTCAATTTCATCCTTCAATTGATCCATCAGTGGTAACATATTAAAACAAGGATCCCTTTGGTACTTATCCAATACTATGCACATTTAGTGCTAGAACTCAACAACATGGCATATTCATCCAACAACGCATACATGATAATGCCAAACTTAATAATATGGCATTTCCATCCAACAATATACATGATAATACCAAACTTAATAATAACATATTCGTCCAACGATATACATGATCATGCCAAGATATATATTCCATCACGAACACCTCTCATAGGCTCCCTCTTTACATCAAGCAATTTTATCGTTATGGGGATGAGGGATGTATATTATCATAGCATTCATATGATAAATCTTATACACACGATGTGCATTCCATCATAAACATTATTAACATATGTAAAATTTAAATAAAGAAGAATCTGTGCATGGTTCTTAAAAGAACATGGAAATAATCACACTCTCACATCTAAAACATTACACAAGCGAACCACAAGATAATATAACAAAAATATAACACAAAACCTACAATGATCAACATATTATACGTATCATCAAAACAATTTCAACCAACATGATCTATGTTAAAAGGAAACTTTAAAAAAAATACAAAGAAACAATAAATGACTTGAAGGGAAACTTTCGCACCTCACGGACCTGACCCGATAGAAGGCCGTTGGGGCTAAGCAGTCTCTAAAACAACCAAACAAACTCTCTCTCTCTCTCTCTCTCTCTCTCTCCTTCTCTCTCTTCTCTTTCTTCTCTCTTCTCTCTCTCTCTCTCTTTCCCTCTCTCTCCTCTTTCTTCTCTCTTTTCTCTCTCTCTTTCTCAAATTCGTGCATGAGAGTTATTATTACTGGGAGAGGCTTCATTTAGGTTAGGAGGGCTGGATTTTAGGGTTTAAAGAAGCTATAAAAGAAATTCATGGATGATTGTTGCTTAAAAGATGAGATTTGAGATGTTACGGACTGATTTGGAAAGTATAGACTCAATAGATTGAATGGAAGTTCTGGATGTGGGATGAGTATGGGCCACAAAATGGATGTGTTAGATGTTAAAATGGGGTCCACACGTGATCGAATGGTAGACGTAAAGTTTTAAAAAAAGAGAGAGGATGAGAATAGAAAGTAATAAACAGACGGTTTATCTGACGATCGGACACTTAGGATGGGTTTAAATTAGTCTATTTAGATAGCTCGGGTCCAAAAATTGAAGCTCCATAGCCATTTGATAGATCTCTCGCACAAGAGAAGATTCTAGAGAAAAATCCACAAAATTTTAAAAAGCTCAGTTTTGGAGGGAATTTTCCAAGTTGGTTAGCTTGGAGGGATCCCAAGGATCATCTAGAAGGTTCCCTAACTTGCCAAGCAAAGATGAATCCCAGATTGGAAGTTTTAAGTTTACAACGGTTGGTTTGGAGAAGAAGATCGACGAGGATGTGGGGTAAAAATCTGAAAAAATAATATAGAGAGGGTTTTGGGGTTCTACATTGAGGATGGATGGCTTGGATCATCAAACAGGGCCCATCGGACAGACGGTTTGGAGGGTCCAGCGCACGCACAGCGTGCACGCTGTTATACAGGTGCCAACCCGCTGAGCCTGACGCGAGCTGGTCGAGGGCTGGCTGGCCTGGTCAATGGCTTTGGCCACGATGGGTCCCACTATGATGTATATTTGAAATCCACGCCATCCAGCTGGCCGACCTAGTAATTTTAGGTGTTGATACAAAAAATGAGACAAGTCCAAGGTGAGGTGGCCCACTTATGGTTCAATTTCTAATTTGCCTATTTGTAGGATGATCAAAGGGCTGAAATTCAACATGTACAGCTAAAACATGCCCAAATGCTGAAGTTTGGGGTTTTGCGTCGATACGATCGTTGGAAACTAGTGTACTTAAAAGTGGTAGTTTAATTGATGGCATTTTCGTAATTATCATAAATTTGTGAGTTTAGCAAAATCTAACCTTTCTACGTTGATCATAGGGTTATTCTAAACAACTTTTATAAAGGGTACCCTATCAGATCTCTTACAAATGGTCCGTTATTCTTGAAACAAGGGTAAATGTATGATAATTAATTCAAATAAAATAAAAATGAAATTTCAAAAATTTTCAAATAAATCCCAAAAAATCGGGGCGTTGCATTTCTCCTATTAATTTTTCCTTTAATACTTTCATATTTCTCTTACTATTTCAATTACATCTAGATTTCATAATTAGTTCTAGTTGGTTCTTAATCTAAGTTCTAGTTCTAAAGTATTTTGAGAACATTCCAAAAGAAGTCCTAGTGAGTTCAACGTCGGTCTCACCGAGTATATATTATTGCATAGCCCTACACTTGGGGTTTGTCCAACAAGTTTTTAGCACCGTTGTCGGGAACTTCGAGTGCGTTTTTCTGAAATATTTTAGAGTTAGAGTTTGTTTTAGTATAGGGATTAGTTTTTACTATGATTTTAGATTAGTTATTTTGTTTCAATTTTAGATATTAACATACTTTTGTTTGTTTTATCTTTCTATTTTACAGAATCTAACCTAGGATCGTCAATCGGGTATTATCCTTCTAACTCTCTTACTTTAAATTATTTCTAAAAAAAATTCATGATAGGATTTTTTAGTTGTTCATCTATTTAGAAGTAGAAGTAGGTTTAGAATTAGGCTTTTTTTTGTTAGTCATGCATCGCCCACCTAGTCAATCGTGCAACACCCCACCCAGTCAGTCATGCAACGCACCCACTGGTGCTGTCAGCAGCGTGGATTTTCACCATTGATGGGTTTCGAAACCAAGACCCCCTGTTGAAACTCTGCAGAGTTTAAAATTAGGCTTTGCTTGAGTGGTTCATGCCCAAGTGGGTCTGTGATCACACTCTTCGTCTTAAGTAAGGGAGGTACTAGTTGAAGGATCATCCATCCATCTTCATGTTAGAAAACATCTGAGATCTTCTAAATTGTCTGAGGATATGGCTGACCCAAATCAACAAAACCAAATTGAATAAGATAAGAATAAAGTGGGTAATGCTTCTCCTGCTAGAACTTTACATGACTATTTACAACCAACTAGAATGAGCACCCCTTCCTGCATGATTTTTCCACATAATACAGGAAATATAGATTTTAAACCGGGAGTGATCCAACTATATATTTCCAAAATTTCATGGACTAGAATTTGAAAGTCTATATTTACATCTCAAGGAATTTGATGAGATTGTAGCAACTTTACATTTTAACAATGTGTCCAATGGTACCCTAAGACTGAAATTATTTCCTTTTTTCCTTGAAGAAGAAGGCCAAGTCATGGCTTCACTCCTTAAGGTCGAGATCGATTGACACATGGACTGAGATGACTTGGGAGTTCCTTAAAAAGTTCTTTCTTGTTCATAAAACCAACACGCTGAGGTGTGCTATCATGAATTACTCCAAAAAAGATGATGCAATATTTTTCAATGTTGGGAGAGATTCAAGAAACTTCTAAACGCTTATCCACATCATGGCTATGAAATTTGACGGGTAATAAGCTTTTTCTATAATGAACTGACTTCACCCATTCGTCAATTTATAGAGATGATGTGCAACGAGGAGTTCGTGAGCAAGGAAGTCGATAAAGCGTGGGATTACTTTGATATGTTGGTTGAAAATGGACAATCATGGAATACCTCAAATAAGAGGACCAATCGCAAATCAACTTAGCCCAAGGAAAAACGAGGAATGTATGTCATAAGGGAAGATGACAATGTTAACATTAGGGTAGCCAGCCTAATATGTAACGCCCCGGATTTACCATAGTTATTTTAAAATTTTCTGAAATTTATTTCTATTTTTTTATTAAATATCGACCGTTAATATTGAAATTCGAATAACGGGACATCCATAGGAGATCAGATGGAGTACACTTTATTAAAGTTGTTTAGAATGACCTCATTAACAACGTAGAAGAGTTAGATTTTGCTAAACCCGAAGATTTACAAAAATTACAGAAATGCCATTAGTTAAAGTTAAGTTAACATGCCGTTTTTAAGTACACTAGTTTTCAGAAATCATTAAGACGCAATACCCTAGATATAAGCATTTAGGCATATTTTAATCGTACACGTCGAATTTCAGCCCTCCAATCATCCCACAAATAGGTAAATAAAAAATCAGCCTATAAGTGGGCCATCCGATCTTGAAACTGGCCAATTTTTTGTGTCACCTCCTCAAACTACGCTGTCGACCTGTTGGTCGGAATGGATTTCATATATCACTACAAGAAATTCCATTTTTACCGACGAAATCATTCGTCGGCTTTCATCAAAATTTCGCCGGGAAATGTTTTTCTTGACGAAATTTTTCGCGGCTAACATCGTCGCAGAAAGGCCGTCGGTAAAGGTTTTTCCCGACGAAAAAATTTTTCGTCGGGAATAATAAAACCATTACCGACGAAAAACTTCGTCGGAAAAACATATGAATTTTTGTCAGAAAAAAATGTGATACGTCGGTGAAAAATTTTACCGACGAAATATTTCATCGGTAAACTTATTACCGACGATAGATTTCGTCAGTAAAGGTCTTAACAAGTTTATTACCGACGAAAATATTCGTTGGTAAAGGTTTTACAAGTTTATTAACGATGAAAAATTTTGTCGGTAAAAGTTTCATGAGTTTATTACCCACGAAAAATATCGTCGGTAAAAAACTTTTCTATGCTTTTTACCTACGAACAATTTCGTCGGTAATAGTATTTCCTGTCACGGTTCCATTTGTTTTCAAAATTCAGGAAAATTCCTGATATACACCTGTAAAAAAACCTATACATTTTTCTCCTATTTACATCCACATACACACGAATAAACAGAAACTACACCATCCATACACAAATAATCCATTCCACATCCACAAACAAGCAATATTCATCCACACACAAATACATATAAGTTAAAAGTCGTATATTAAAAAAATGATCACGAAGATGAAGGCGGAGGTGGCGGGGCATCGGCGCCAAAGCGTGCAGCGAGAGCCTGAAACATCTCCTGCATCCGTCGCTCATGCTCCTGCCGCAACTTCTCGATCCTCCTCTGCTCCTCCTCCTGTCGCCTCTCCTCCTCCTCCTCCCTACGCCTCTACTCTTCCTCTCTCTGCCTCTCCAGCTGCTCTCTAATCTCATCGACGACGACCCGTATCTGCTGAACCTCTCTCTCTGCGATATCAGCTCGGCGTAGAGCGCTCTCACCAGCTACGGATCGGCTGGAGCCACCTCTAGTTTGTGCCATGAGCTTGGCACCATGGCCAAGCCACACACATATTCAGAACGGGTGCCAAGCACCTCGCTCAGGATTTCTGGCTCACTCCGCTGATTACCATCGGGAGTGGGCTGACTGCGTATGGTGTCCATCGCCGCCTGTAATGAAAACATATGAAATTTCATAAAAAATGACATGAATGACATTATTATCAATCAATGCGCAATTAAATTTTACAAAGTAAAGATTTTTACCTAATGCTCACTGGCTCTAGGATGAACCCAAAATCCCGTCGCCTGCCGACAGTGAGTCCCTCTGTAGAGGTCTACTGGTCCAGGCTCCTGGCCGGTGATGGAATCTCGCTGCGTAATGGAAAAGAAAGAAGACTTATAATAAATGCCAATCAAAATAATATATTAACTTAATAATCATCAATAATTTCTTACCATATCGTAACGATGTCGTACAAATGACTTTGAACTAGCTACGTGGTTCACTTGTAACTTTTCCCTGTTCGTAGAATTTATTCTACTCCTCTTCTGAACACATTATACAAAATACATTTCTATTAATTGCGAATTTAATTGTGAATTTAATTGTTACCTTAAGATATCATAAATTTGTAAATATTACCTGAAAAGCCTCCGACGAAAATCTCTCGCAAAGTATCCGCCACTCGTCTGTAGTAACGTATGGCGATGCGGACAGTACGGCCTCATCGTACGTCCTGCACCGCTTGTACCGCTGGTGTAACTCTCCGCGGTACTCCTTGAACCGCTCTCTAATCATGTCGTCGACGGCATGAGAAATGTAGGGAACATTCAAATCGAAGTCAAATTTATCCTGCAGTTTCGTAAATAATAAATTTAGGCAATAAACTTATTAACAATAGGACTTAACTGTAAATGAACTTTCACAAAAGAAAATTTCAATTTACTAAACTTTACCCGAAGGCGTTGACGGATAAGCTGTCGCACATCATCTGTCACGTCAGTCCAACGGGGGGTGGTGGCGGGGATCAGAGATCGGCATAGGACACCGACCTCAGACGTAAACAGTCTGGCACTGTTGTTTGCTCGCCTAAAGTGTAAGGCTGCGATGTAGTAATAAATCTCGGTAAGACCGAGGTCGATCCACAGGGAATTAGAAACAACTTTCAAACTATTCCAGCAACTCAGTTTTGCAAGAAATAGGATTCAATTGAGTAATTAAACTAAAACAGTAACTTAATGGAAAATCAGTAATTTAAAGTACTAAGGCATTCAAGGATCCACTTGTAGCAATCCCATGTCAATTCAATCAATCCAAGTATAAATCACAACTAGATTTGAAGTCCTATCTCTCATCTAGTTGGAAAATAAAGCATTCAAACACATTCAATTCCATTCAAGCTGAACTTCCAAGTTCTAGTCCCATTCAATCAATGTAGAATTCAAAATCATAGCCTTCGGAGTAATAGCCATGCCTATGGACTATGGCCTGCTCAAGGATTACTATAATTCAAATCTAAATAAGCATCATATGATAATCTCAGAGAATTGCAAGGAATTCTTGTCCGGAGCACATGAACTCTCATAAAACATCTCAAACTACCAACTTAAGGGACTAAAATAAATAAAAATCCAAACTTGAATTGAAATTACTTGATTTAAACTGAATTAAACATGAAATAAGCTACAAGCTTCACCTCTCAGCCTTAGCTGAGAGATTCTAGCCGAGCATTGTCATACTACAACTAGAACTCAAATAAGAAAGCATAAAAACTAAAAAAACCAGAAATTGGAGGGTTGCTGACGCTCCACGACAACTTTCGTCCTCTCCCACGTCTTTCCTTGGTTTCTATGATGACCTAGGAAGAGCCCCTAGGTGTCCTTTTATAGTGTAGAAGCCCCTTACGTCGAAAACATCCAGAAATTGCGTAAGGTTACGCATTGCGCAGAAAATTTCGGAGCTTCACGGAGAAGCTTCATTACGTAGACGACCGGTCGCACGACTGGTCTGAGCCCCCTGACGACTGGTCGCAAAACAGCACTTTTTAGTCCAGAGACTTTTTTCAAAATTCTGATTTAATTTTTTAATTCAATGACCGGTCGCACGAACGGTCTGGGCATCGGACGACCGGTCGCACGACCGGTCGTGAATGGTCCAGTGACCTTCTCTGAATTTTTTTCCTTCTGTGCATAATCAGACTGGTCGGACGACCGGTCCTGGCGATGGACGACTAGTCGCACGACCGGTCTTGGCCTCTGTTTCTGCTTTCTCCTTTTGCTTCTTTCTTCCTTTCTTCTCCTCTCTTTCTACTTTCTTTGATCCTTCTTTCTTCTTCATCCAATGGCTTCAAATAGCTCTTTTTAGTCTCCAATTGGGTGAATTCCGCTCTCATTTCTGAAATCACAAAACATGCATTAGATAGGCCTTTTAACCATGAAAACTGTGCATATAATGTGATGTACTGGGCAATGCAATGTATAAATTGGAGGTTCAACACACCCCCCAACTAGCTTTTTGCTAGTCCCGAGCAAAACATGCGTGAAACAATTTCAAACCTCCAAACCCAACTCTCTTTCAGAAACCATGTTTCTATCCATTCCAAGAATATAAGTATAAAATTTGGAGAAACTAGGTGATAGAAATTGCAAACTTAAACTCTCAAAGCATAAGAAGTGTCTACATGAAATTCCCGCTGATTGATTGATAAATAGAAGGACTTGAACAATTTCAACCCAGTGTGCATAGTGAAAGTTCATCTCATGAGTCTCTGGGATTACCTTCTTCATAGATTAAGTAAACCAAGGATTTTAAGGTGCACAGAGCAACAACAAGCCTATGACAGGAATTTGCCTTACCGTCCTTCCGACGGCTTTCACACTACGTCCCATTTCCGGCTTTGGTTACGGTTCGACTATCCCCCGGTTGGTAATAGGTAGCCATTTTTGGAATTTTCCACCATTTTTCCTTCATTTCCGATTTCATCCTTTCTTTTCTTTTTTCTTTTGATTTAGATAGGATTTTTAAAAATCCATATCTTTCGTTATTTTCCCATGGACAAGGATGGACAAAATACCCCGGCTTAGTTTCTCAACACCTCTAAATCAAAGTCTAGCTAATTCATAAATCACATAAACCGTTCAACTCCTGAAAATCGTGTAATGTGAACTAGGTGTAAAAAGTGTTCAAATTTTCTATCAATCACCACAATAGGGGAACTAACATATAAACCATTATGTTGGGAGAAATTCAAGACTTAAAACGTCACATACTTCGTATCTCCTCTTCTTATACTCATATTATCTCGAATGCATGGAAATAAGGTTTTCTAAAAGAGTTTTGCAATTTTAGAAAATTCAAAAAAATTTTGCGCATATGAGGCTCGAAATGTTGCAACATGCTAGATGAAGAATCTCATCTCACCCCCCAACCAATTCTTGCATTGTCCTCAATGTAAAAAGATATGTAATGATCATGAACATGAGAGCAATGGTAACATATGAGAGAGTGAGAGCAATAGTACCTGAGAGAGTGATCATGGAAGTCAACAACCCAACAACTAAACCCTACTAAAACAGTAAAACTAAATAAAACTAAGCCTACCTATGCTATACTTCCATCAGACTAGGAGATCAATCATCCTGATAGACAGGATCATTCAGAGTAATGGACATGTCATCTGAATCAAATTTCTCAACAAACGGTTTAAGGCGTTGTCCATTAACTTTAAAACGATTACCATTCATTGCATTCTCAATCTCCACAGCCCCATGAGAAAAAACTTCTTTGACAATATATGGGCCAATCCATCGAGATCGTAATTTTTTCGAAAAAAGATGAAGTCGGGAATTATACAAGAGTACTTTCTGTCCTTCATGGAAAGATTTTCTGAAAATGTACTTGTCATGAAAGGTCTTCATCTTACTCTTGTAAATTCTCAAGTTCTCATATGCATCGTTCCGGATTTCGTCAAGCTCATTTAATTGAAGTTTGCGAAGCGAGCTAGCCATGTCAATGTCAAAATTTACAGCTCGAATTGCCCAATAGGCCTTGTGTTCTATGTCCACAGGCAAGTGGCAAGCTTTCCCATAGACAAGTCTATAAGGGGACATTCCAATGGGTGTCTTGTAGGCGGTACGGTGAGCCCAAAGTGCATCATCTAATCTTAGGGACCAATCCTTGCGATCCGGTCTCACTGTCTTTTCCAAAATCTGTTTGATTTTCCTATTAGAGATTTCAGCTTGCCTACTTGTCTGTGGGTGGTATGGGGTACTCACTTTATTCCTAATACCATATTTCTTCATGAAAGCTTCAAAAGGTCTATTGCAAAAGTGAGAACCACCATCACTAATGATGGCTCGAGGCGTCCCAAATCTAGAAAGTATGTTTTCTTTGAGAAACTTGAGAACCGTACGATGATCGTTGGTTCTACATGGGATAGCCTCTATCCATTTAAACACATAGTCTACGGCAAGCAAAATATAGACATGTCCAAAAGATGAGGGGAATGGTCCCATGAAATCGATGCCCCAACAGTCAAAGACTTCAAGATGTTGAATTAGGGTGAGAGGCATCATATTTCGACGGGATAATCCTCCTAACTTTTGGCAGCGCTCGCATGCTTTGCAAAACTCGTGGGTGTCCTTAAATAGCGTGGGCCAATAAAAACCACACTGCAGAATTTTTGCAGTAGTTTTCTTGGCAAAAAAATGACCCCCACATGCTTGATCATGACAAAAGGAGATGACGGAATTATGCTTGATCATGAAAAAAGGAGATGACGGAATTATGTTCATCATCAGGGACACATCTCCTTATAATTTGGTCTGGGCAATATTTAAACAATAGAGGTTCATCCCAGAAAAATCTGCGCACTTCCCTTAAAAATTTACGTTTGTCCTGCGCAGTCCAATGAATCGGCATCGCACCTGTGGAAAGATAATTGGCTATATCAGCGTACCATGGTGGATGCATAGCAACAAAGAGTTACTCATCAGGGAATGAGTCCTCAATAGGTGACTCATCAATGGAATTAGGTATGACTAGGCGGGATAGATGATCCGCCACCACATTTTCTACCCCCTTCTTGTCTTTGATCTCCAAATCGAATTCTTGAAGGAGTAGGATCCATCTAAGCAAACGGGGCTTGGCATCCTTCTTAGAAAGAAGGTGTTTCAGCGCCACATGATCTGTGTAAACGATTACTTTGGATCCTATTAAGTAAGGTCTGAATTTGTCTAAGGCAAAGATGACTTCTAGGAGCTCTTTCTCCGTAGTCGAGTAATTAACTTGGGCGGGATTCAAGGTCCTACTTGCGTAGTAGATAACATGGGGCTTCTTATCCTTCTTTTGGCCTAACACCGCCCCAATAGCATAATCGCTCGCATCGCACATCAACTCAAAAGGAATGGACCAATCTGGTGGTTGCATGATAGGAGCGGTTGTAACATGTCTTTTAGCTTTGAAAAAGCTAATTGACATTCGGCACTCCACTCAAATTGGTTCTCCTTTTGTAGAAGGTTACATAAAGGCCTTGAGATATGACTAAAATCCTTTATAAATTTTCTATAGAAACCGGTGTGTCCAAGGAAGGACCGCACATCGCGTATGCTTTTAGGTGGTGGTAGATTGGAAATTATGTCAATCTTTGCCTGGTCTACCTCTATTCCATTGGACGAGATGATTTGTCCAAGGACTATTCCTCTTTATACCATGAAATGGCACTTTTTCCAGTTTAAGACGAGTTTCTTCTCCCACACCTCATCAAGACCAACTTCAAGTGCTTGAGGCACTCATCAAACGTATAACCAAAAACAGAAAATTCGTCCATGAATATCTCAAGAAACTCACCCACTATGTCCGAGAAAATACTCAACATGCATCGTTGGAATGTGGCAGGTGCATTACGTAACCCGAATGACATTCTTCGGTAAGCGAAGGTGCCAAACGGGCATGTAAATGTGGTTTTCTCTTGGTCCTCCGGAGCTATCTCAATTTGGTTGTATTCGGAATAGCCATCTAGGAAGCAATAATAGGAATGTCCTGCTAACCTCTCCAAAATTTGATCCATAAATGGGAGAGGGAAGTGGTCTTTCCTAGTAACCGTGTTGAGCTTCCGATAATCAATGCACATACGCCAACCGGTGGTCACCCTAGTCGGTATAAGCTCGTTGTTGGAGTTTTCTATGATGGTAATACCGGATTTCTTGGGGACAACTTGGGTAGGACTCACCCATTGGCTATCTGAGATGGGGTAGATGATACCCACATCTAATAGCTTTAACACCTCGGCTTTGACAACCTCCATCATGTTTGGATTTAGACGTCTTTGAGGTTGTCTAGTCGTTTTTGCAGTTTCTTCAAGGTGTATACGGTGAGTGCAAACCGAAGGATCTATCCCTTTGAGATCCGCTATTGTTCAACTTATGGCTTCCCT
This sequence comes from Liriodendron chinense, assembly GCA_003013855.2. Classification (NCBI taxonomy): domain Eukaryota; kingdom Viridiplantae; phylum Streptophyta; class Magnoliopsida; order Magnoliales; family Magnoliaceae; genus Liriodendron; species Liriodendron chinense. The sequence continues at coordinate 2,512,232 of ML058510.1, read as the reverse complement.
ATGTTTTTTGAGTAGCTCAATCAACTTGAGCTCTTGGTCTTTCTCTAGGTGAGAGGCAATGACAACTGGGAAAGTTTCCTCTTGACCCAAATATACATATTTAAGTTCAGATGGCAATGGTTTAAGGTCAAGCTTCGGTGGTTTGATGTTAGACGGTAGAGGCCTTGATGTGGTTGGTGGCAACTTTTCGAAATGGGACCCCTACCGGCTAGTACCATCTACCGGTCTTTCTATATTCAATGCTTGCACAATTTCACTAATGATGGGGTCTTCGGAATCCATGAAATGTGCTAAGCATGTCTCCAAGCTTTCTAGTGGTTCAAGTTGGAGGAGTTCTTCTTCTTCAAACGATTCAAGCATGTTTACCTCGAAGAACTCATCATCATCGACATCCCTATGTCTTTTGCCCAAGTGAAACACATTCACCTCTAATGTCATGTTTCCAAAAGACAGTTGCATCACCCCATTCCGGCAATTGATGATTGCGTTTGATGTGGCAAGGAATGGGCGGCCTAATATCACTGGTATTTGAGTGCTAGCATCCAAAATCGGTTGTGTGTCCAAGACGATAAAATCTACCGTGTAGTAGAATTTGTCGACTTGGACTAGAATATCCTCAACTATCCCCCTCGGTACACGGATAGATTTATCAGCGAGTTGCAACGTGGTTTTGGTGGGTTTTAATTCACCAAGAGCCAATTGCTCGTATACCGAGTATGGGATTAAGTTCACACTCTCCCCTAAATCTAGCAAGGCACGCTCAATCCGGTAGTATCCAATGATACATGAGACGGTGGGACTATCGGGATCTTTGAATTTTGGGGGGGTCTTTTGAGTAAGATGACACTCACTTACTCAGTTAAGAAGGCCTTTTGCTGCACATTATATTTGCGCTTTGTTGTGCATAGGTCCTTTAGAAACTTGGCATAAGAGGGGATTTGTTTGATGGCATCAAGCAAAGGGATATTAATCTTGACTTGTCTGAAAATCTCTAGAATATCATGAGAGTTTGGAAGAGATTTTGGTGCAACCAATCTTGAAGGGAATGGTGCTACAGGCTTGTAAATGCGTTCCGGTTCTTGTGGGGCTAAGTTAGATCCATCCTCATCCTCAGAATTTACTGGATCATTAGGCTCATTGGCCTTCACCGGAATAGATTTGTCAATTTGTTTACCACTTCTAAGAGTGGTGATGGATTTGGCTTGCTCCATGTGTTGGTTGGAAGGATTATGAATGCTCACTTCATGTACTTGCTTTGGATTGGACTGAGGTTGGGTCGGAAAGGTCTCTTCCCTAGCATTCAAGCGTCCCTTAATCTCATCAACCGAGACTTTAAGCTCTTGGAACATTTGCTGATTTGTTTGATTGATTTGTATTTGCCCTTGTATAACGCTTTCAAGGGATCCTCCATTGAGGATTGAGGTGGGGCCATATTTTGCATGGGTGGCCCTCTTTGAGAGTTGGTAGGATTGCCCGTAGGAGCATTCTTCCAACTAAAATTTGGGTGGTTCTTCCAACTCTCATTGTACGTATTACCCACCGGTCCATTAAAAGGCCGTTGATAACCATATGTGGCATTTGCATGTTCATGTAATACCTCTTGAAATGCAGGAATTGTGGGACAATCTTGCGTAGCGTGTAAATCGGTGAGACAAATCCCACATATGGTTTCAATAGCTTCATTGGACTTTGGAACTCCACTTTTACTAAGTTCCATGGCCTCAACCTTCCTTGTGAGGTTGGCTATCCTTGCATTCACGTCGTCTTCCTCCTTAAGGATATAGATCCCTCCTTTCTCTTGAATAGGCTTGGGGTTATTGGGTTTATTCGAGGTATCCCAAGATTGGACATTTTCAGCCAACATGTCCAAGTAACTCCAAGCCTCATCTGGAATTTTACTCATAAACTCGCCATTGCATATCATCTCTACAAATTGGCGCATATCGGAACTTAATCCATCATTGAAAAAATTTATAATTCGCCAACTTTCATAGCCACGATGTGGGCAAGCAAGTAGGAGGTCCTTAAATCTCTCCCAACATTGAAAAAAAGATTCACCCTCTTTATCCGAGAAATTCATTATGGCTCTTTGAAGGGTGTTCGTTTTATGAGCCGGGAAGAACTTTTTCAAGAATTCCCGGGTCATCTCAACCCATGACCCAATCGAATGTGGTCTAAGAGAGTGAAGCCAATCTTTGGCTCTTTCTTTCAATAAAAAGGGAAAAAGTTTAAGTCTAATGGTATCTTCTGAAACATTGGCGTACTGCAAGGTAGCCACCACTTCTTCAAATTCTTTCAAGTGTAGATATGGGCGGTCAGAGTCTAGCCCATGGAACTTTGGTAAGAGTTGAATTACACCCGGCTTTATGTCAATGTTTTCCCCGTTTGGTGGTAGAACCACACAAGAGGGTGTAATTGTACGGGCTGGTTGTAGGTAATCCCGCAATGATCTCAGTGGAGGAACATTATGTACCTCATTCTCTCCTACTCCTTCTTGATTTGCGCTTGTAGTTGGAGTAGGGGGGAGGATTCCTTAAAGGTGTTTCATCCATGCTCCCCAAACTTTCACAATGCTCTTGGTAATTTCAGACTCGTCTATGGACTGATAATGGTCCAACTAAACCACCTTCAGATTGGAGACGATTTGAGTGGTTACGTTCCCAACGGGACATAAACCACTCAACAAAAACTATACTAGTCCTAAATCCTAGATATCTGAAATTAATCTGAAAATAGAAAATCTGTAAAAAGCTAAGTTAGAAAGGTATCACCTGATGCGCTTTTAACTAGAGAAGAAATCCTACAAAACCAAACAATTTGTTAGTTCTAGAAAAAATCAGAAAACCTATCTACTTCTACTTCTACAGCCACTAAAACAATTTAAAAACCGTTATCTAAGTTCCCCGGCAACGGCGCCAAAAACTTGTTCGCTCGCCTCAAGTGTAAGGCTGCGATGTAGTAATAAATCTCGGTAAGACCAAGGTCGATCCACAGGGAATTAGAAACAACTTTCAAACTATTCCAGCAACTCAGTTTTGCAAGAAATAGGATTCAATTGAGTAATTGAACTAAAACAGTAACTTAATGGAAAATCAGTAATTTAAAGTACTAAGGCATTCAAGGATCCACTTGTAGCAATCCCATGTCAATTCAATCAATCCAAGTATAAATCACAACTAGATTTGAAGTTTTATCTCTCATCTAGTTGGAAAATAAAGCATTCAAACACATTCAATTCCATTCAAGTTGAACTTCCAAGTTCTAGTCCCATTCAATCAATGTAGAATTCAAAATTATAGCCTTCAGAGTAATAGCCATGCCTATGGACTATGGCCTACTCAAGGATTACTATAATTCGAATCTAAATAAGCATCATATGATAATCTCAGAGAATTGCAAGGAATTCATGTCCGGAGCACATGAACTCTCACAAAACATCTCAAACTACCAACTTAAGGGACTAAAATAAATAAAAATCCAAACTTGAATTGAAATTACTTGATTTAAACTGAATCAAACATGAAATAAACTACAAGCTTCACCTCTCAGCCTTAGCTGAGAGATTCTAGCCGAGCATTGTCATACTACAACTAGAACTCAAATAAGAAAGCATAAAAACTAAAAAAACCAGAAATTGGAGGGTTGCTGACGCTCCAAGACAACTTCCGTCCTCTCCCACGACTTTTCTTGGCTTCTATGATGACCTAGGAAGAGCCCCTAAGTGTCCTGTTATAGTGTGGAAGCCCCTTGCGTCGGAAACATCCAGAAATTGCGTAAGGTTACGCATTGCGCAGAAAATTTCGGAGCTTCACGGAGAAGCTTCATTACGTAGACGACCGATCTGAGCCCCCTGACAACCGGTCGCAAAACAGCACTTTTTAGTCCAGAGACTTTTTCCAAAATTCTGATTTAATTTTTTAATTCAATGACCGGTCGCACGTCCGGTCTGGGCATCGGACGACCGGTCGCACGACCGGTCGTGAATGGTCCAGTGACCTTCTCTGAAATTTTTTTTCTTCTGTGCATAATCGGACCGGTCAGACGACCGGTCCTGGCGATGGACGACCGGTCTTGGCCTCTGTTTCTGCTTTCTCCTTTTGCTTCTTTCTTCCTTTCTTCTCCTCTCTTTCTACTTTCTTTGGTCCTTCTTCCTTCTTCATCCAATGGCTTCAAATAGCTCTTTTTAGTCTCCAATTGGGTGAATTCCGCTCTCATTCCTGAAATCACAAAACATGTATTAGATAGGCCTTTTAAGCATGAAAACCGTGCATATAATGTGATGTACTGGGCAATGCAATGTATAAATTGGAGGTTCAACAACTGTCCCCAACAGGTCTAAGGCAGTTCTGTGGGAACTCTACCGCCACCTTACCCTCACGCGTAAGTCGCTCTAAAACTAACCCACGCGTGGGTCCGCGTCCTCGTCTGCTGGTAGAAGATGCTTTTGTAAAAAGATATATGTAAGTAACAATATAAACAGAAATCACTAAATAAATGTCTAGACTTACATGCAGTGCCCAGTGTATGCTGAACCGAAGGAATATATGACTGTGATGCACCGTGCGACGCCGATGCTGTCTGCGTCGCATCACGGGTGGAAGGGGTAGATCCAGTGCGCAAACGACCTGATCTCCCACCTGGTGCCATGACTGAATATATCTGAAATACAAACTTATAAATTTAAACAATGTCAATGCAAGTTTATGAACATCATTGTAGAGTGAATTTGAGTTTAGGATTAGGTTTAGGCATAGGTTGAGATTTTCGGGTTCGAGATCGGGTTTCGGGTTAGGTCTTCGTATTTGGGTCTAAGTTTAGTTTAGGTGAATGAATTTAGGAATAGGTGTAGGTTTAGTTTAGGTGACATGAGTTTCGGATTAGGTTTAGGCATAGGTGTAGGATTTCGAGTTCGGGATCGGGTTTAAGGTTAGGTTTTTGAGTTTGGGTCTAGGTTTAGGTTAGAGTTGTGGATTTAGGAATAGGTGTAGGTTTACTTTAGGTGATTTGAGTTTAGCATTAGGTTTAGGCATAGGTTTACAGTTTCGGGTTCGGGATCGGGTTTAGGGTCGCATTTTCGTGTTTGGGTCTACGTTTATGTTAGGTGAATGGATTTAGGAATAGGTGTAGGTTTAGTTTAGGTGATTTGAGTTTAAGATTAGGTTTAGGCCTAGGTTGAGATTTTCGGGTTCGGGATCGGGTTTCGGGTTAGGTCTTCATGTTTGGGTCTAGGTTTAGGTGAGAGTTGTAGATTTAGGAATAGGTGTAGGTTTAGGTTAGGTGACATGAGTTTAGGATTAGGTTTAGGCATTGGTTGAGATTTTTGGGTTCGGGATCGGGTTTTGGGTTAGGTTTGCTTGTTTGGGTCTAAGTTTAGATTAGGTGAATGGATTTAGGAATAGGTGTAGGTTTAGTTTAGGTGATTTGAGTTTAGGATTAGGTTTAGGCATTGGTTGACATTTTTGGGTTCGGGATCGGGTTTTGGGTTAGGTTTGCGTGTTTGGGTCTGAGTTTAGGTTAGGTGAATGAATTTAGGTTTAGGTTTAGTCGTAGCTTATAGGTTTTAGTTTTAGGTTTATGGTTTCGGGTTTATGGTGTAGGTCTTGGAGACTCAACCAACTCACGGATAGCTCCGACGCACATCCGAGTCTGCTCTACACAAAGCGGGCCTGTCCAAATGGCCAGGCCACCCATTGCTGTCCATAGGAAATGGACAGCTTCATCATGGTCATAACAACGGTTCCCACCTTCTAGGGACCCCCGCTCAACATCCGGATAGCTCCGTCACACATCCGTGTCTGCTCCATCAATTTCGAGGTAATACATAAACACGGGCCTGTCCAAATGGCCAGGCCACCCATATTGCTATCCATAGGTAATGGACAGCTTCATCATGGTCATAACAGCGGTTCCCACCTTTCAGGGACCCCCGCTCAACACCCGGATAGCTCCGACGCACATCCGGGTCTGCTCCATTAATTTTGAGCTAATACATAAACATGGGCCTGTCCAAATGGCCAGGCCACCCATATTGCTGTCCATAGGAAATGGACAGCTTCAGTATGGTCACAACAGCGGTTCCCACCTTCCAGGGACCCCCGCTTAACACCTGGATAGCTCCGACGCACATCCGGGTCTGCTCCATTAATTTCGAGCTAATACATAAACATGGGCCTGTCCAAATGGCCAGGCCACCCATATTGCTGTCCATAGGAAATGGACAGCTTCAGCATGGTCACAACAGCGGTTCCCACCTTCCAGGGACCCCCGCTCAACACCCGGATAGCTCCGACGCACATCCTGGTCTGCTCCATTAATTTCGAGCTAATACATAAACACGGGCCTGTCCAAATGGCCAGGCCACCCATATTGCTGTCCATAGGAACAGGACAGCTTCAGCATGGTCACAACAGCGGTTCCCACCTTCCAGGGACCCCCGCTCAACATCAACATCAATCAACTACTCTTAATCATAAGTATCATGTTCATCATCTAATTTGCCACTAAATGATAATATAATAAAATCAGTCGCCCATCCAAGGATGGATAGATTGAAATGCTATCATTATTTCCATTTACATGCCCAAGCCTAAATTTCGATAGCATCTCCCCCTATCTCTCCAGATATATTTATCTTACATTTCATTTCCACGTCAACTATCCACACATTGTGTGGATTAAATTGACAATGGAATTAAACATAAGAAACATATCCAGAGAGAATAGGAGAGTTACCGCACGAAACTAATGACAGAGCATGTAAATGACAAACAACGATAACATTCCAATCATCCAACCTTGGACTGTCCAACAGGACAATTTAGCAGATTTCTATACCTCTAAAACACACTTTATCTATGCTCGGTAATATAGAAATTTACAAATGGGCTAACTGATTCTATTATACTACCATTTGTGGACAAAAAATAATTATTAATAATAAGCCAAATACATCCACAACATACATCTACATAAATCAACCACGGATAGCTCCGACGCACATCCGGGTTTGCTCCATCAATTCCAGATACACAAGCACATGAAAATGGCAGAATCATCAACACCATGAATCAAGTCTAATCAAATACCTAATGACTATTTTGTGAACAAATAAGTATGGGGCCCACTATGGGAATCGGATTGCGTGCGGAGTGTAGAGTAAACTCAGTTGGGCCCACCTAGAATGTATGTGATTTATCTATTCCGTCCTTATGTTTTTCCACCTCATTTTAGTGGTTGAGCCCAAAATTTAAGCATATCCAACTCTCAAGTGGACCATGCCATGGGAAACAGTGGGAATAATGATTTCCACCATTCCTAGGCCCTACAGTGATCTTTATTTGTCATCCAACCTGTTCATAAGATCACATGGATATGGATGAGGGAAAACACAAATATCAACTTGATCCAAAACTTCTGTATCCTCCAAGAATTTTTCAATGATAGACATTCAGTTCACACTTGTAGTGTGGTCCACTTTAGATTTTGATATGCTTTATTTTTGGGCACCATCCCTAAAATTTTCTGCTAAGATGGATGGACGGAGTGGATAAAATACGTAAATCACTGTGGGCCCCACAGAGTTTACTCCACACAAATATATGCTTGATCCAAAATAGTAGACAGTGAGGGTGGGCCCCACGGGCAGTGGACAGCGACGGTGGCCCCATAGGCAGTGGACAGCAACGGTGGGCCCCACATTTATTGTATTTCAATTTTTTTTAATTTGTAAATCACAAATTTGGAATTTAAATTTTAAAATCCCTAATTAAGGAAGGAATTAGGGGATTTTAATTTCGAAATCCCTAATTAGGGATTTACTAAATCAGTGGGCCCCACCAAATAGTGGACAGCTAAGGCGGACCCCACGCACATGCAATGGACAGCGATAGCGACGGTGGGACCCACATGCAATGGACAGCAACGGTGGGACCCACATGCACTGGACAACGATGGTGCATGGGACCCACATGCTTTGGATTTTGGCAGTAGGCCCCACAATGAACAACAAGGAGAGAGAGAGAGAGAGAGAGAGAGAGAGAGAGAGAGAGAGGAAATGGATGAAGAAGGAAGGGGGAGAGGGTTACCGGAGGAGGCGGCGGCGTACGGAGGCTGGTGGAGGCGCGTGCCTACCGGCGTCGGTGGTCGGCTGGGGGGAGGTGGTCAGCTGAGGCGGGTGGCTGCCGATGACGGTGACGGCCGGTGGCCGGCACTGAGGGAGAGGTGATCAGAAGGGTGGGCCGAGCGAGAGTGACAGAGAGAGAGAGAGCGAGAGAGTGAGAGAGAGAGACAGAGAGAAAAGAGGGCCAATCGGGTTATTAAAATAACAGATTTTTATCGACGAAAATTTTCGTTGGTAAAAGTCATTTTAAAAACTTTTACCGACGAAAATTTCGTAGGTAAAAGTCATTTTGAAAACTTTTACCGACGAAAATTTTCGTCGGTAAAAGTCATCTCTTTTACTTGATGGGAATCACACATTATTACCGATCACACATTATTACCGACAGGCAACAGTCGTCGGAAAAAGTTTCACTTTTACCGATGAAAAGTTTCGTCGGTAAAAGTAAAATTTTCTGTTTTAATTTTTAGCGACAGGTATCTTCGTTGGCAATAAACTTTTTACTGACGAAATCATAATTTCGTGGGTAAAAGTGTATGGCGGGAAGCAAATCCGGCGGTGGCGGGAAGCTGGATTGATTTTTACCGACGATTTCTCTATTTCGTCGGGAAAAATGATTTTTCCCAACGAAAATAATTTTGTCGGTAATACTTTCGTTGGTAAAAAGCCGTTTTCTTGTAGTATTATGGTGGGACCCATGTGCACAACGTGCACATTAAAGTGCACGGTCAATGCACGTTTGACCGTGCTTTCTAAAACAAGACCGTGGGCAAGGTTCTTTCACATATGCCTCTGCCACCGCTGCCCTCTCCACGGTCCATCATGTAGGCCTCGGTTTAGAAATCCAAGCCGTCCATCTTCTTCCTTACCCTCCAAAACCCCCTCCTACCAAATTTCATCTCATTCTATCGCGAATCCAACCTGATCTCATCTTTCCTTCCAATCGTTGGAAACTTTGATCTTCCAATCTGAGAAACCTCTTCGCATGGGATCTTAGGAAAGCTTTTAGAGGATCCTAATGATCCTTTGTAATTAATCAACGTGGAGAATTACCTCAAAAGCGGAAGTTTCTCTCACCTTGTATAGAAATTCTCTAGAACCTCCTCTTGTGCTAAAACTTTATCAAACGGCTGTGGACCCTCAGTTTGTGGACCCTACCTACCTCATTGGACCCATCTAAACCCACCCTAGGTGTCCGATTGTCAGATAAACCGCCCGTTCAAAAGTTTCTAATTCTAAACTCATTATTTCCTATTTTCTTCCCATGGACCGTTCATCACTTAGTGGGCCTCATTCCAAAATCTGTCATGACTATTTTGTAGCCCACACTTGAGTTAACAAACATGTAGAATCTCTCCTCAAACCATGTTGTGTACACTTTCCAAAACGGCTTGAAAGATGATGTATTTCTACTTTAAACCACAACCGTTCATCCGAAGATGGTGTAACTTCTCTAAAACCCTAATTTCGACCCTACCTCTATATATATGGCCTCTCTTAGCCAGATGTGACCCCCACCCACGAATTTGAGAGAGAGAGAGAGAAAGAGAAAGAGAGAGAGAAAAAAAAGAGAGAAAAGAGAGGAAGGAGAGGATTGTCATCTTACTATTCTTTCATCATCATATATCTCTAATAAGTTGAAGATCATAAGGTGAGAACTCCTTTAAGATTGGGTTAATAATCTCATGTTTTGAAAGTTGATGATTCTTATATGCTTTTGTTTATATGTGTTTCTTTGTTCTCTCCTTAGTAAGCTATATATGAATGCTTTTAGATACCATTTTTCTATCTTATGGTCATGAGGACATTCATTGGACGTAGAGAATCAATAAGAAATAGAATGTTTGTTGCACATACGAGATTTGTGTAACTATCTTTAAGGGGACCACCTTTCCTTTCATATTGTATAAAGAATAGTTGTGCTTGTCTAATGGAGATCCTTATTATGTTGTATTCCTTTTTATATATATAGATGGACCTTGATCTGTGGTGATGAATATTGGAACACCCGGTTAAGAGGTTGCCCTAACCTGAGATGATGCTTTTAGCTTGTCCGGTTAAGTGGCCACCCTGATATGTGGTGGTGGTATCAAGATCGCCCGATTAAGTGGTTGTTAAATCTATTTATTATTATTATTATTATTCCTCAAGTTGTTAAGGATCTCCATAAGACTATAGTTAAGCATGGTTGTTATGAACCTTAGTAGTACGGGCCGCCATCCTGGGATGTCATGCGTCGGTTACAACTATTTTAATGAGTGACGAACCATGATGAAGGATGTGGTGGTACCAAAGGTTGGTTGTACGTTAAGTGTTAAGTGGCTTAGTGTAAATTGGTAATAATAATAAAGAATGATTAACTCATGCATGCACGTGGCTCCATGTAAGTGTATGGAATTGAGAATAAGATAGAGCGTCCTACTGTCACGTGTAGATTTGGGCTATGAGCGTCCCGTTTCTCATGTGGTTGGGCAAAACTATGGGCTTGCGTGTCCCAAAACCCCTGGCGGCATGTCTAAGGATTCCTATGCTGGGTCATGCATTATCATGTATTGCATTAAGTAAGAGTAATGGATGTTTTGTTATGATTTTTATGCGATTATTATTCTAACTTTAAAGTGATTCTTCACTATGCCGCTTTTGACGGTATTTTTGTAGAAAATAATTTAGAACATGTAGGTAACGATCCTCAGGAGCCCAAGCCTCAAGGAGACGATTATGATGGCTCGTGGGAGCAGATAGTGGAAGATGAGACCGCATAGTCATTCATAGTTCTAGCATTTATTAAGTATTTGAAATTGTAATAAGTCTCAATGGGAGGACGTAGTTATGAACATGGTGATTGATTGAATGACGGTTACATGGTTTGATGATTTAGTTTAGTTAATGTAATAATATATAAGTTTGGTTCCACCGTCTTGCTCATGGTTTCCAAATAGTGTGAAATGTGCATGTTTGTGTGAAAATTATGTAAGGGGTATAACCCTCATACATTCCAAATAACCTTGGAAATTCGGCCGTCGCGATGTACGTAGGAGTCAAAATCTCGGGGTGTTACATAATAAGAAAAATCGAGGTCATGGAATTGAAGATGGTGGAAATAGTCAAACATAATGAGACCATTGAGAATGTTTATGGTATTTGTGTAAGTAACGTGCACTTTACGCAGGATTGTCCCACAATTCTTACATTCTAAGATCTTTTAAATGAACAATCGAATGCCATAAATAATTATCAGCGGTCATTCAATGATCCAAATTTCAACACGTATAATCATGGTTGGAGGAACCACCCAAACTTTAATCGGAGGAATGGACTAACGACTAATATTAACAAGAATCATCAAGGGCCCCTTCCTTTGATTCTTATCCTATTTTTAACGCCGAAGAAAACTCAAGAGGATCTAGTTCAAAGGTTTATAAATGGTCAAAAGCAATTTAACTAAAATGTTATGTAAACATTTCAAGATATTAAAACATCATTATGAATGTTTTCATCATCTATTCAAAGATTAGAGTTGCAATTAACTATTAGGGAGAAGGGGACTCTTCCAGCCCAACCTCTCCCTAACCCGAAACCTCAATGCAAAAAAGTGACCCTAGCTCTTCTACTTAATAATATGTGGAGCAAACTAAATACATCACCACTTTTAGAAGTAGTAAAACGATTGACAAGACTATTTTGATGAGGGCTGAAAATCCTAAGGACTCAGAAGAACCTAAGGGTGTTGATGAACTTAGTAACACTCCATATGAAAAGGAATCAGAACAAGAGTATAAGCCTGTGGCTCCATTCCCTCAATGGTTGATCTCATCAAACCTCTACCCAATACTCGGGATATCTTAGAAGTTCTCAAAAAGGTGAAAATCAACATTCCCTTATTGGATGCCATAAAATAAATTTCATCATATACCAAATTCCTTAAGGACTTTTATACAATCAAGAAACGACACAATGTTCAAAAGAAGATATTTTTAATAGAGAAAGTGAGTGTCATCATCAAACAGGATGTCCCTGAAAAATATAAAGATCCTAATACCCTAACCATCTCTTCTGTGATTGAGAATTACCGGATCGAGTAAGCTTTACTTGATTTGGAGGTGAGTGTAAATCTAATTCCCTATTCAATTTATGAATAACTTGGTCTATGTGAATTAAAATCCACCAAGACCACACTTCAACTAGCTGATCGTTCGATTCATATACTAAAGGGGTGATAGAGGACATGCTTGTCCAAGTTGATAAGTTCTACTACCTAGTGGACTTTGTTGTCTTGGATACGCAACGGTTATTAATGCTAGCACTCAAATTCCTGTCATCCTTAGTCACCCTTTCCTAGACACATCGAATGTCTTAATCAATTGTAGGAATGAGATTATGAAGTTGTCCTTTGGGAAATGCAAGTCTTGAGCTGAATGCATTTAATATGTGCAAGCAACAAGAGGATGATGATCCACGAAATTAACTTGATTGATTCATTCGTGGAAGGCAAGTCTCTTTTAACTTGATACTCTGATCCCTTAGAGGCGTGCTTGGCCCACTCCACCGATCTTGATGATGATATGATTAGGGAGATGGATGCCTTACTTGATGCGATGCCGGTACTTAAAACTAATCGATGGATTCAAAGCCTCTACCGTCTAGTATCAAGGCACCAAAGCTTGACCTGAAATCATTGCTGGTTGAACTTAAATAAGCTTATTTAGGTCAAGATGAGACATATCCAATGGTGATTTCTTCCCACTTAGATAAAGAATAAAAGAGTAAGTTGATTTCTACTCTCAAAGAACATAAGAGTGGCCTCGGATAGACTATTACAGACCTCAAGGGAATTGACCCCTTATTTTGTACTCACTGCATACATCTAGAGGAGAATGTAAAAATATCTAAACAACCACAACGGCGTCTAAATCCAAATATAAAAGACTTAGTTAAGGCTAAGGTGTTAAAGTTTTCTGATGTGGGTATTATCTACCCTATATCCGAAAACTAATGGGTGAGTCCAACTCAGGTAATGCCAAAAAAGTCCGGGATTACCATCGTAGCTAATGCGAACAATGAACTTATACCAACTAGATTTACCACTGGTTGGAGAATGTGCATTGACTACTGGAAGCTAAATACAGTCATAAGGAAAAACCACTTCCCTTTGCCTTTTGTTGATCAAATATTGAAAAGGTTATTGGGTTATTCCTATTATTGTTTTCCAGATGGGTACTCAGGTTACAATGAGATAGAGATAGCTCTTGAAGACCAAGAGAAAATTATGCTTACATGTCCCTTTGGCACCTTCGCTTACCGAAGGATGCCATTTGGATTGTGTAATACCTCGCCATATTTCAGTGATGTATCTTAAGTATTTTTTCTAATATATTAGGGCAATTTCTAGAGGTCTTCATGGACGACTTCTCTGTCTTTAGTTATACCTTTGATGGGTGCCTTGAGCACTTAAGATCAATTTTAAAAAGATTTAAAGAAAAGAATCTTATGCTAAATTGAGAAAAATACCAAAATACCATTTCATGGTTCAAAAGGAAATATAGTCATTGAACATATCATATCATCTAATGGAATTGAAATAGATAAGGTCAAAATTGATTTGATCTCTAACCTAACACCCTCTAAAAGTATACACGATGTGCAATCCTTCTTAGGACACATCAAATTTTATTAAAAGTTTATAAAGGACTTTAGCCTTATCTCTCGTCCTTTGCGTAACCTTCTTCAAAAGGAAAAATCCCTTTCAAGTGAAGTAAGGAATGCCAGGAAGCTTTCACCAAGATTAAAGGCATGTTAACTAGCGCTCCCATCATGCAACCACTTAATTGGAGTATTCCTTTTGAAATCATGTGTGATGCGATTGATTATATGGTCGGGGCAGTGTTAGGCCAAAGAAAAGAGAGAAAGCCCTACGTTATATACTATGCGAGTATAACTCTAAACCCTACCCAGGCGAACTACTCCACTATGGAAAATGAACTCTTAACCGCAGTGTTCGCCTTAGACAAGTTTAGGTCCTACTTGATATAGGATAAAAAATAATCATATTCACTGACCACGCGGCGTTGAAGTACCTTTTTTCCAAGAAGGATGCTAAGTCCTGTTTGTTGAGATGGATCCTTCTACTCCAAGAATTTGATTTGAAAATTGAGATAAGAAAAGAGTAAAAAACGTAGTGGGTGACCATCTCTCTAGACTTGTTCTATCAGATTCTATGGATACGATGCCTATCAATGATATATTCCTGATAAACAACCTTTTAAAGTTTTTAATTACCTTAGTACGTTGATATTTCTAATTATATTGTTACAGGTACAATTCCTACCCATTGGACTATGCAAGATAAGAAGAAATTTTTCACTGAGGTAAGCAAGTTCTTCTGGGATGATCCTTACTTATTTAAATAATTCTCCTATTAGATTATATGAAGATGTGTTTCAGATCATGAGTAATATAGTACCATCTCCTTTTATCACTCATATGCGTGTGGAAGCCATTTTTCGATGAAGAAGACCACCGCTAAAATTCTACAGTGCGTCTTTTTTGGCCCACTATGTTTAAGGACACGGATGAGTTTTGTAAGGCTTGTGAGTATTGTAAAAAATTAAAAGAAATATGTTGTCGAAATATGATACCACTAAATTCTATTTTGATCACTGAAGTATTTGATTGTCAGGGCATCAATTTCATGGACCATTCCCCCCGTCATTTGGAAATCAATATATTCATCCTTACCATCGATCGTGTTTCAAAATGTGTTGAGGCAATTCCGTGCCGAAATAATGATCATAACATGGTCATTTAGTTTTTTAAAGAAAATATTTTATCTAGGTTCGGAACACTATGTGCCATTATTAGTGATAGATGGTCTCACTTTTATAATGGGCCTTTTGAAAAACTTTAATGAAGCAATACGGTATTATACATAAAGTAAGCACCACCTATCACTTACGGAAGAGCAACCAAGCTAAAATATTAAATAGGGAGATTAAACATATTTTGAAGAAAATGGTGAACTCGAATTGCAAGGATTGGTCCCTCCAACTAACTTATGCGTTGTGGGCTTACCATATGGCTTATAAGACCTCTATTGGTATGTCTCCCTATAGACTTGTCTATGGGAAGACTTGCCACTTGCCTGTGGAATTAGAGCATAAGGCTATTGGGTTATAAAGACTTTCAATTTCAATCTTGACGACGCTAGCTCGCAGCGCAAGTTATAATTGAACGAACTTGAAAAAAATATAAAATGAGTCTTATAAGAATTCTCAAATATACAAGGACAAGATGAAGGTGTTCTATGACAGGAACATCCTTCAAAAGAATTTTGAACCACATCAGAAAGTCCTTCTATATGATTCGAGGTTACATTTGTTTTCGGATAAATGGAGATCTCATTGGATCAACCTCTTCATAGTTAAAATGATTTATCCACATGGGGCTATCGGAATAGAGAATCCAACGAATAGGAACAACTTTAAAGTTAATGGTCAACATCTTAAGCCATTTGTCCAAAAATTTACTTCAGATGATGCGTCCATTTCTCTAAAAGATCCTGTTTACCAGGATTGACCTTCCAGTTTGATGGAGGTCACATATCCCTTTACCTTGATTTCTTAGGTTAGATTAGATTAGGTTTTCTTTTTTGTTTGTTGTTTTTGTTTGTTTTGAAGCCCTCTTAGTTAATGGAGAATTCATGCATTTGATCTCTCTCAGATAATCTTTCTTATTCACTCTTTTATTTTCATTGCTCTAATGTCATGATGAAATATTACATATTTCTTTACATTGAGGCAATGTAGATTTTAGGTTAGGGGGTAAGATTTCTATGAAATTATCGGTATTTTTGTTTTTTTAGCAAAAATTTTGAATTTATTTTTCAATTTTTAGATTTTAAAATTCTTTTGGAAGTTTGAATTTTTGTGTACCTGAGTGTATGAGGATATGAGATGATGAGATACATGGCAATATGATTTTTGCAAAGACTAGAGTGTTGTTAATTAGTGGTTTTTAAACGAGTTCCTTTTCCATGAATTGGTTAATATAAAGTTCAAACATTGATCGAGTCTGGTCACAATTCACACCTAACTTACATTCTTTGAGGATACTATTGAAACTCTAAAGGTTAGCTTGACAATCACTTGAAAGTGTTAGGATCCAAGCCCGGAGAACCCTATCTACCTTGTATAAAAGAAGAGAAAAATGTTAAAACTAGTGAAAAAATAGTTAAATCGAAAAGGGCTACCTATTGCATGTGTTAGAATGAGAATAAAGCTTAAAAAGAAAAAAATTAAAGAAAGAAAAAAAAGTGATAGTGTGAAAGTCGTCGATGGAAAAATCAAAAACTAAAAAAATAAGAAAAATGAGCTAGGTTTGAAATCAGCGTCTTGTGTTAATCTGACTGCTCTTTAGTGGTTGTCATAGATGGCTTTATGTCGGATTGTTGATATCTTTATTAATGGCGAGTTAGAATTCACAGATCACACTAGAACCTTGATGTTTGAATGCACTCTTTTAGTTAATTAATGGTCTGAAACTTGGTTGAATTGCTTGCTAGCAATATTAGGATCTAGGCTTGTTGTCAACATCTCATTACTGGTATTTATGAATTTTCTCACATATGTACCTTTGATTGAACATGATTTGTTCTTCTCAGAGAGGTTTGAAGTTTGAGATTTGGAAGTTTTTTTTCATATATTTTGCTCAGGACTAGCAAAATGCTGGTTGGGGGGTCTGTTGAGTGTTGAATTGTGCATATTTATATCAAATTTCACATTAAATTTACCTTATGGTTAAAGTGAATTGATTATGAGTTTTTTCACGTTTGTAGGGAATTATGAGTAATGTGAAAGAATGAGGTTAATTGTGATAGTTTAGAGCATTAAAGAAGACAAGATCCAGCCTTGAGAAACATTGGATAATCATTGGAAAAAGACCAGCAAAGGCTAAAGTTTGAAGTGCAGAAAATCAGGAAAAATCGACTTGTCGAGTGGAATTTATACCGGTCGACACTAACTTCGACCCGTTGATAGCTGAGGTCAATAGGTCAGAAAAGACTCTAGATTAAAGAATTTGTTGTTGGAACTCTTTGGACTATTTTTGGCTATTTCGACATGTCTAGTTGATCGGTGGACCCGACGCGTGAATTTTGAAAGTTCGTTGCTGAACAGTTGCTTAACATTTCGACCGGTTGACCTCAATTTCAACTAGTCGACCAAGGAAGACGGTGCGTAAATTTCTTATACAAATATAAAATTGTTGCTTGATTTTTCTATGTAAGAAGGTATTTTCTAGAGTTTTAAGATCATCTAGGACGTGAAAGAGCGGAGGAGATCGACCGTGGAGGTGTTCTACTTCAAAATTTTCATATTTCTTCTCTTTTCTAGTTTATTTTATGTTTTTTGTTTGAGTTTTAGTTAATCATGATTATGATTAACTAAACCTCTTAGCTAGGGCTAATAGGTGAAGCTTATAGTTCGCTTCTAATGTTCTAGTTTACTTAGATTTAAATTTATGGTTTAAATGTTGAACAATTCATTGATTTTGGTCTGAATAAATCTTTTATTTTAGTTTACTTTGATCCATTGTCGACTCCGGGCACATTAGATGCTTAGGAAAGCTAAGATTTTTTTCGTATTTATCTTACAATGGATTGATCTGTAAAATTCATTGATTTATCGTAGAATAAGGGTACGATAGATGCTTTAAATTCCCTGTGATCAGTAACTTGGTTCTTTATGTGGAAACTGAATCAATGGAAGTTTATGTCTGTTTTGGGATTTCTGGATTATGATTTAACCTCTCTATCATCCGATTGGATAAGATAGTACTTCAATTTCAGTTGTGTTAGTAAATCGAATCAAGTGAATTAGGCATTATGAATGGCTAGAAGTAGATCGTTAGCACTCTAGTGTTTTCTCTTATTAAATTTTTCTTTAATACTTTCCAATTTCTCTTACTATTTCAATTACATTCAGATTTCGTAATTAGTTCTAGTTAATTCTTAATCCAGGTTCTAGTTCTAAAGTATTTTGAGAACGTTCCAATATAATTTCCTATGAGTTTGACCTTGGTCTCACCTAATATATACTATTGTGTAACCCTACACTTGGAGTTTGCCCAATAACGTGCACTTTGCACATGATCCTTTGTACGACCAAGTGGCACTTATCAGGTGTTCCATCCATCAATCGGACATCTTGAATGCGGTATAATATTAGTGGGTGTGCTTAATAATTGAATTATGCATTAATTATGGCTCTCTTACTAATTATAAGAAAAAATGCCAAAAAGTACATCCTTAAATACATAAAAACGATCACCTCCTTACAACATGAAAATACGCAGGAGACGTGGAAAGGCTACCAAAGATTTTAATTCTCAATCACACGAGAGAAGAGAACACTATACACATTATGACATCTCTCGATTTGATCGACTATGATTTTTTTTTTTTCAGAAAATGAATTTCTCTAGGACTAGAGCTTAAGAGGAGAAAGAAGCGTCTTAAACCAAAACCCTACACCTATATTTATAAATCCCAATCTTTAAAAAAAATCATAATTAGCAACGAACTCCAATAGCCCTTATGTTATGATGGTAATGAGGTATACCAAATTACCACTTGCTAGAATTTGAAGATTGCACACCCAAGTGCAGGTAGCGAAGTAGTAAAATACTCGGTGAGATCGAGGTCGAACCATAGGGATTGAGGTTAAGAACACTCAGAGGAATTAGTTTAGGTAGGAGAGATGAAATTTGAATTATCCACAAGAGTGGAGCAAGTTGTGTGTGATAAAAGACAAAAATAGAAAAGGAGCTAAGGCATTAGGGATCCACCTTTGATAAGTTCTCAAAGCTTGATTCATTGGTTTAACTATAACTCAACTAAAATCAAATGAAGATTCATTTCAGTTGGAAGATGAAACTGTTAAACCACTTGTATATTTCATAAAAGATGGTCATCTGAACCGATTGATTTGACCATGAAGCATTCCTTAGTTGATCGCAGGAATCCCAAGCATCCACTATGCCTGGAGTCGACAATGGATCAAGGAATTATACAGATGAACAACTTTGCCAAAAAGTTAATCGATAAGATCATAAATCATATGATCAAATGCATACTTACAAAATAGGAGGCTTTGATTGACCGATCCAACCGTTGAGATCTCATCTATCGATCGCAGAAAATCTAAAGCATCCAATGTGCCCGGAGTCTACAATGGATCAAGGAATTTTACAGGTTGATGACTTTACTTGCACTAGCTCAATGACCGTAGGGAATCCAAAGCATCCATCGTGCTCAAAGTCGATGATGGATCAAGGGACTTTATCGATCATGGACTAGCTAATTGGTATGCAAAGGATCTCAAGCATCCAACGTGCCCGGAGTCGATGATGGATCAAGGGGCTTACACAACAATAGCGTCTGCCGATGTGGATGACCAAACCAATCAACCAAAGAGAACTCCAACATCCAAGCACAATTGTTGAATCAAAACAACTAAAGCTTGCAAATGTCTTCAAAGGCTTCACCGTTAGCTTTAGCTAGAGGTTTAGCCAACCATGCTACAATTGAAGACTAAATTCTCTACAAAGGAAAAACTACTCTACACTACAAAACTAATAAAGAAAGAAAGAAAAGAGAGAATTGGATTTGAGGGATTATGGGATGATGGAAATGGGTGAGAGGAGTGCTCTTTTTATAGCCTCTTGAGAAGCTTATGTGGCACTCCAAGCCTAGAAGTGATTTTTCTTTAGGTTTGGAATTGGAGTTAGGCTTGGGATGACATGTGGTAAGAAAAGTATTCCATAGTCTAGGTGGCACTCTTAAGCCAAAGAAAATTTTTCTTTAGGTTTGGGCTTGGAGTGGTGAGGTGGCATACAAGCCTTACACATGTGTGGAGAGAGAGAGAGAGAGAGAGAGAGAGAGAGAGAGAGAGCTCCTCTTGCCGGAACGTGTGCAAGGGTGGAGAGCTGCTGGCTTGGACAGATGCTGGATGGTTGAGATGGTAGATGCCTGTTCGCTCGCCTCAAGTGCAAGGCTGCGATGTAGTAATAATCTCGGTAAGACCGAGGTCGATCCACAGGGAAGGAAGTAAACAATTCTAACTATCCTAATAACTAGAATCAAAGAGGTTTGTGAAATTGATTTTTAACATAAAATAGAAAATCTAATAATGAAAAGATAACTAGAGCATCAAGGATCCACTTATAGCTCTTCTTAGATACATAATTCGCTATGGTTTTTTACTTTCTCAACTAGAATCGATATTAAGATCTATCTAGTCGGATGATAGAGCTGTTAAACCAAACAATCTGTCATATGTAAGTTCTATGCATAGGATTCACTCAATGTAGGCTGAGCTGAGCATGCTCAATTGCATAGGTCATTCCCCTTTTCAAAAGGTCTAGTTCACAATCATAACCATCCTCAAGTCCTGTCACAAGACAAGGCTAGATCAGGATTTGAACTAGATTCAAATCACATGCACAATTCATACATATTCAGAAAATCAGTAAAATAGAACTTTGGTAGGAAGTCCCTTTATGAAGAGCATTGTACTAGAGCGCACTCCGATTCCTCGGATCATACAGGTCTAGACCGTTACAAACCAATTAAGCAATTAAGTAATTCTCCCAAACATCCATGAGTCATCATAAGACTAAGAAAAACTACTCAAAAGCTTGTATAAACTTCAAACCTTAGTTCATAATCATGAATTCCACACTTAAAACCAACAAAACGAATTAAACAATCTAAGAAAACTATAAGGTTCACCTCTTAGCTCTAGCTAAGAGATTAGCTAATGAAAAGCATATTAAAAATAAAACTAGAACTAAGAAAAGGAAGAAAAACTAGCTGGAGGAGGCTAGGAAGCCTCCTATGACTTGAACTCCTTGCTCCCCACGTCCTTGGTTGCCGTGGAATAGAAGAAAGCACCCCCTTTTATAGTGCAACAATGGTACAACAACATAGCAGAATTTGTTTCGCTTGGTACGGCTTAACCAATGATCGGATTGCCTTCAAAATTGATTTTTAGCTTCCTTGTAATGTGATCTTCCTCATAGATGATTTAGATTTCCAAGATTATCCTCTGAATGGGCCCACCAATCACATCACCGACCGCCTCTCAAAATCGCGCACTTCGGGTACCTTCAGAACCAGTCATCTTGCTTTCAACACTCTGGAGTGTACAGACGTCGGATTGATCCCAAATTTGGAACATTAGTAGAAAACTTCCTCCTATACATGATAGACGGATTAGATTGTCCAAAAAAATTTCAGAATTAAGTGCGAAAATTAGAACACTCAGGCCTTTTATAAAATATGTGTAGTTGGATCTTTCTGGATGGTCCATCTTTCTTCAACCGGTACGATCAAACCACATATTCTTTTGATCTGAAACTTTGTGGTTATTCATATATGGATGTGGTCTAAAATATGGTTAAAGTAGATTCTTCATATCATCAATGATGGGCCACCTGGACCGGCCCAGAGTGGAACAACGAAATCTGGAACTTTCTGGACAGTTCGTATTGTTTTGGCCACCACAATCAATCCGTAGCTCCAATCGACACGAAACCACTTGGGTTAGTTCGATGTCGAGCTTCTCTTCGACATGGATGTGTTGGATTTCCAAATATCATTAAGATGGCTTCAAAAAAGTGGTCTGAAAAACCAGGTATGGGAATACATTGCTGTTTTAGAATCTGGAATCTGAAACTTGCATGGCCGACCGGTCACGACCGGTCGGACAAGGCTGGCCTTGCTCCAGGGAGTGCATCCGACCGGTCATGACCGGTCGGGCCTTCTTGGCCGACCGGTCTTGACCGGTCGGACCCAGTTTTGCTTGTTTTTCTTCTTTCTTTTCTTCTCTCCTTCCTCTCTCTTTACTTTCTTCTTTCTTTGGTCCACCTTGGGCCTTCATCAAAGGCTCCAAATGGCCCCTTTTTGGTCTCTAATTGAGTGAAGTCCGCTCTCATCCCTACAATCACAAAACATGGATTTGATTAGTCTTTAAATCATGAAAATCTTGTATAATGAGTGATGAATTGGGGTTAGAATATGCACAATTAAGAGCTCAACAATGCCCATCTTGCTGTTGCTGATTTTAGCACATGTGAGATAGCCTTTATGGGCCACCATCTGCTAGACGGTGATGGAGGATAGCTGAAGACATGATCTGCTGCTTAAGGGAGCTGTTGATGTGGTTGCATGTGCTGGACGATCAGATGATCATTCCTTGGAGTGGAGGTGGCTGGACTTGCCTTCAGCTGCACATGGACTGGAGACAGCTGCAACGTCCATCTGCTGGCCTGATGAATGGCTGTGGCTCAGCTTCTGGCTGATCACATTGGCTGGTGATCATTGGTCGACTGGATCAGGACGAGTTGAGCATTTGAAGCTACTCTTGTTGGAGATTGATGAAGGGACAGTTCGTCCAGATGCTGATGAATGATTGGATGATAGGAGCTGAGGTCCACAATGTTGGGACTTGATGGACGTTGAAACTAGTGGTATGATGGATGCTGGTGGGGTCCAGATGGAGGAAAGGAAGTGGATGAAGAGCAGCTATGAACGTCCATTGCTGGACGGTGGATGATGGTGTGATCCTTGGATGGTCTTGATGGTTTGGACGGCTGGATGTGAAGCAGCCTGTTGCTGCAGAAGGTGCGTCTGATGGCTGGAGTGGATGGCTCCAATTGTTGTTAAGCAACTGGACGCTGATTGCTGGAGTTTTTCCACATGTTGGAGAAGAGATGGATGGTAGAGCATACTGGCCGATGATGGAGATGGAAGATGAAGATGTGGGCCACCTTGCTAACTTGGATGGTGATGATGGATGTGACCTCCATGGCTGAAGTGAGTGGACGGCTGAGGTTTGGACGTGCTCAATAGGTGGGGTCCACCTTAATGGATGGTTGAGATTGGATCAGTGGCCCTACTGCTGCTGATGGATGGGCTGCAACTGTTGCATGTGATGTTTTAACGAGGGACAGCCCCTTTGGACGTTGCATGGTGAAAGGTGAGGTCCACCTTTTGCTTGGCATGGTTGATCTCACATGTGGACATTCAATCTTGACCGTTCAAACTCATGTAATCTCCAAATCACTACCATCAAACATGCACATCCTGGACTACCAATGAGCGGTTGTGGTGCGGTCCATCATAGAATATGATCCATCATTTGATTTTTACGGCCCGATTTTCCTTAGGATTGCCACCCACTTGACATTAATTACTTTTGGGCCATAAATCACCTTGATTGGCTCGGATCTTGTCCAACCTCTCTTGATCACCTGAAAATTGAAAATTTACTTTATGAGGGATAATTAACCAGGAAAACAACGATAATACTCTAAATATATAAGGTTAATTATACAATATTAGGTACTTATCACTACACTCCTTCCAAATAAGAAAGCCCAATGTACAACTTTTTAATCAAATAGATCTAGTGTGAAACCTTTGAGACCTTAACCTAGGATACGACATTATACCAAATCCATGAATGTAGCAAAAATGATTCACCCTAATCTCCGATAGCTTGTCTTAGGCAATTTGTTTGACAACACTTAATAAAGCATGTTTGATTCTTTATGACACGCACACAATTTCTAATACTTCAATCGTGACACACACTTATCTTCTTTTGAGATCGAATAGATATTATCTTTGTAAATTTGATCAATCAGAACTCGTTAAAATATATATATTTTTAAAAATAGTTCACAGTAAAATCCGACCATGCATTCAATCTACTGCATTAGATAAGTCTCTTAAGCATCATCACCACCGTGCAATTATCTACGATCTTTCTCTATTCTATCCCTGTGACTGGTCCTAGTTTAGCCACTTTCCCAACATACTTCTAACCTAGCTGAATCTTACACATGGTCTTGAGAATGTATACCAAAATAATTAACATCATGTCATTGCAACATTGTCACATAATGCAGAGTAATAAAGGCACAAGAATCACCTATGAGACTAGCTAGCATGCTCATACAATGACCAGAGTACACTGGATTGATTTGTCACTTGTAAGCAATTGATTTTATGCATTTGTAGCTTAATTCACATATTGTAAATAATCAACTGTTCGTCATCTACGCATTCATCATGTTGGATTCATCGTATGTATGGCAGAAATATAAAGGCTTACACAATCCAACTTGATAGGAGTTGATTGTGCCAACTTGTATGAGATCTTATACTAATTATCTCATGAATTAGAATAGATTTACAAATGTGCATGCATCTCAATATAAATTATTCATGTAGTGCATACCGGCATAATGGTTTACCCTATGAGAAACAGACCAAGCCTTTACTCAAAGAATGTGGCTATTGGCCCATCTCATAGTGAAGGCCAATTTCAATACCTATATGCAGATATTATCATAAAACAATTACAGCAATACATATGAACTCAAACATTGGAAGGACCCAATATATTTTAATAAATAAATTTATATGTGTCAATAATGTTTAAATGATCTGCGCACATAAAGTCCAACAATTCGAAGTTTTATTTCTTTCTTTCTTTCTTTTTTTTCCACTATGTCATTAGCATGACCCCTACAAGTTTACACATGGTTCTTTAATCCATATGGTTGATGGAATAAGATCCAGAGCAGAGGAGACAAATTAAGGATGACCCAAAACTATTCTAGGTGAGGAAAGCCTAGTGTTCCAAACCTCGTCATTTTCTTTGGAGCTTTGCCATGTTTTTATACACCCATATTAGCCATATTAGAAATATGGAGACGCACAGACAATGCTTGCTAGGTAAGATGTGCACCTCTGCTTCCTACCTTTGACGTGGGATACTCTTTGGCTACAATTAAATAAGGAAAAATCAAGCTACCAAATGAATTTGGAGTTGTTTACCTTCACTAACTTCAAGAATTTGATGGAGTGGATGAAATAAGTAGAGAGAGATAATAAATTACATCGGCTCTATTAGAAGTTTTGATACAGCCAATTTCTTTTCAACACGGGCCACACCATGATAATCGCTTGATACGAAAATCGATCCAATGCACTCATTTGGGAAGTGGTACCAGTTGCACATTGATTTTGGTTTCTGTTTGACTTGATGAGTAGATTGATCTGATTTTCATGTCAAAGTGATTATCATGGTGTATCTCACCTTTAGCATGGATTGGATATTCTACAAATGTGACGTGTTAGCCCGAAAAAAGGGGTGTATCAGAACTTCTCATGCAACCATGGGATCATTTTTCTTTAAAACAATTTTCAAAAGCATGCGTACGAGTTGCGTGGGGCATGCTATTACACGTTTTTAAGCCCACCTTTTAGAAAATAAAGTACTGTTTACCCGGGATAAGATGTAAAATAAGGAAGCGGATCGGGTGGCTAACCCAACACCACCTATATACCTTATGACGGACTATGTGGGGCCCACCGTGATGTTTTATCCAAGGATTGAAGCATATCAAAAGTTCAAGTGGATCACACTAAGGGAAATAGTAGGGATTGCACATCTACCGTTGAAAACTTCTTAGGGCCATAGGAGTTTTGGATCCATCTGATATCTTTGTTTTCCATTCATCCATGTTCGTGTGACCTTATGAACAGGTTGGATGGTAAAAAAAAAATCATGTTGGCCCTAGGAAGGTTTCAACGATAGACGTCATTATCACACAGTTTCTGTGGTGTGGTCCACCTGAGCTTTGGATATGCTTTAATTTTGGGTTCATGCCCTGAAATGAGCTGTAAAAACTAATGGACCACGTTTATAAAACACATACTTCACGGTGGGCCCCACATAATCCGGTCACCAGGGATATCGGTTGGTTTGGGGTCACCACACATTCCAATCCGCTTCCGTCAAATAAGCTGGAATTTTACTGAAATAGCCTGAGGTGTGGCTATTTTTAATAAAAGTCTAATTTCTCGTACGGTTCATCTTTTTTTGCCTTTTGACAAGAAATTGAAAATTTTATAGTCGAGAATGCTCCTCTAACCACCGTGTGCTTAGGGGGGATCCACCGTGCCCCAGGGGGGATCCATAGTTTCCAAGGGGAATCGGTCGAAGGGACATTTTCAACCATAAAATTTCAATTTCTCGTCAAAAGGCCAAAAAAGATAAACCAGACAAGAAATAAAACTTTTGGTAAAAATAACCACAGATCAGGGCTATTGCAGTACAAAGCTCGAAATAAGCGGCAACTTGGACCGTCGTGCAAAGATCCAGTCATTGTTCGTTGCCGCTCTACGGCAGTTGATACGTGTGATTATAATGTTAGTATGGGCCCTAGATGTAGATGCAGTTGTAATGTTAATCATGATGGCCACTCTACAGTACATGTGATTGTATGGTTGGTGAGGATGGACCGTACATGTTGTGGGGTCACACTGTGAAGATGTCTCTCAGTAAGGACGAAAAAGTCTGAAAATGCAATATTAGCCATTGACTGGTTGCCGGTGAAAATAGAAAAGGTGCCACCCATATTCAAGGGAGGGTCCACCAGTTGGATGGTGCTGATATCATTGGCCGGCCACGCATGCCTGTCGAGTAGTAATAAACTAGAAAGATCAGGTCCCATGATCAGTCGAGCTACATAGCTCATCAGTTTGATGTGTGAGTGCGTGGGTGTGGGATGTGAGTGTGTGTAAAAAAAAAAAAAAAAAGAACCATAGCTCATGAAATAAATGGTGGCCACCGGCATGTTTTCTACGCAATACTATGGCCTGTTTGATGAGGGGTTTGGCCTGATTTTTAGGGGCAGGTGCATCTACAATTAGATTCACATGTTGGACAGCTTGGATCTCTAATGCGTTTGCCTTGTTGGCATGTGGCCTGGCATGTAGATGGGGCTCAGTTGTACACGCATGTCAGCCTAGCAACGGTTTATTATAAGTGTGCAATAAGACGTACCCTACCGGTACCACCAACTTTGTATTTGGAGAAATGATCACCACAAGAAAAAAGGCCTTTTGCCTCTATTAAAAACAGTGGCTAAAAAGGTTAAAAATTGAGGCTAAAGCCTTTAGCCTCAGTTTTGCCTCAGTTGCCCAAATCGAGGCTCCAACCACCGTGGCTAAAGGCTTTAGCCTCACTTTTAGCAACCGAGGCTAAAAGGCTTTTATAGCCTCAGTTTTTCAATTGAGGTTAAAATTTTTTTTAGCTACGGTTGCCTCAAACTGAGGTTAAATCAAGTTTTTAGCCTCCATTGTTTCCAACCGAAGTTAAATCTATTTTAAACCTCGGTTCTTAACAACCGAGGCTAAAGCCTTTAGTCACCGAAGTTGCCACGTCGGTTTGAGAACTGAGGCAAAACTGAGGCTAAAGAGATTTAGCTTCTATTGTCATCAACCGAGGCTAAATCCAGTTTATAACCTTAGTTCTCAATAATTGAGGCTAAATCCAGTTTTTAGCCTTGGTTGATGCCTACAGAGGCTAAATCCATCTTTGGGCTCAATTTTTGCCAATTGAGGCAAATAATATATTTAAGCTTTAGTTACAAACTGAGGCTAAAAGTGTGTCACCTATTCAACTGTATAATCATTCATTCATTCACATTAAAAAAAAATGTTCATTTCAATCAATCGAAATAGACACAAACAAAACAAATACAGGTTTGAGTGCGACAATAATCCTATAAATGCCTGAAGTCAGTAGGAAAAAAGAAGAAGAGAGAGAGAGAGAGATCATAAAATCTCCATAATTTTCTATATATATATATATATATATATATATATATATATATATATATATATATATAAAGAAATTCCAAAACCCAAAAACAAAATAATAAAAGATAAAGAATATGAAATTCACATCAAAAGTTCTGAAACAACAGTTACCTGAAATTTAGTAGGGCTATGGAGAAGAGAAAAATCAGAAGAAGAATTGCAAATGTCATGGAATTGAATAAACTCGCAATTTAATTAAGACCCAGCCAAAATTCAAAGAAAAAAAAAATCAGTCATCTCCGAAGCAGGATAAAGTAATAAATTCTTCGAGAATACAAGCAAAGACAGAAAATCAACAAACAATGGAAATTTAACAGAACCCAGTAAGAAAATTCAGTTGGAAAAGGTTTCCAAAAGATTACGAAACTTCTTCAAATATTCAAAAAGTAAATTAAAAAACAAAACGCAAAATCTCATAATTTTCATGAAGACGCAGAAATAAGAACCCAGGAATCTAAATTTTAAGGACATCCCAACTAAAATCTATGAAAATTCAAATACCGACCTTGTAAATCTTCTGCAATTTCTATAACTCTCGCCTTTTAGCCAGATATATTATTTGCCAGTAATGACACAGTCTTTAACATGAAACAATGCATTTCTTAACCTTACAATGAGAGATTTTTTTACTTTGGATTTCACAAATAACAGACACTAGCCTGACTATTTTATCTATAGCTTAACCTACAAATGTAAAGACATCTGCTAGGCTATGCTAGATATCTAAGAGAGTCTAAAGAAGTGGCAACATGAGTGAGGGCGGCATGTGTTTGATATCTAGGCCATTCATCAGGTTCAATCAACAAGAACTTGCCACGTTCAAAAATCAGGTTTGGTTTCCTCATCAAATAGGCTATCACATGAACTACATCATCACCCCTGTGAACCATAAAAGCAAAGTATACACACTTATATGTACATATGTACACCTACACACAAAAAAAAAAAAAAAAAAAAATGTAAACAAGATACGAACCATTCACCATAGCCCCAAAAAGAGAAGAATCATCTACGTTGTTTAAAAGGGCGTGAATCTTTGAAGTTGATAAGGTGCTGGATCCTCTCATCTTCCCACTTGAGATGGTCCCACCATTTAGACTCTCCTTCCACCTCCAGTCTACCTCCACCAGTGGAAGTAAAAGAAGCAGCCTTGTTGCCAGCTGGAAGGGGAAGCTTCTTCAGCATCCCACATCCCCTCACTTTCAGCTTCTTCAATGCAGATAAGTATGTGCCATGGCAAATACTCTCCAGCCTTGGTAGCTCCCACAAACACACCGTATGCAGACAATAATCATTCATTCATGTGATTTCTGTGGGTGTCTGATTGCATTAGATGCATGGCCCACCTGTATTGTGCATCTTCAATGCTAGATGCTAATAAGCAGGAGATTGAAGAGAACTGAAACAGAACAAACAATTAAGAAGAGAAGAATTTTGGTTGTGAGATCGAAACACACTCACACATAGAGACCTGAGAGAGAGAGAGAGAGAGAGAGAGAGAGAGCTCTTGGAGTTGCAGAGAGAGAGAGAGCGTCAGGGTCGGGAAGAGAGAGTGTTCTATTTATAGCGTTCATTTTACAGCGTCCATCTTACTTAGCGCGCTAGTGGTTGATGCTCTATGGGCCCCACCATGATGTATGTGTTTTATCCACACCGTCCATCCATTTCTCAAGATCATTTTAGGGCTTGATCCAAAAAATGAGCAAGATCTAAATTTCAGGTGTACCACACCAAAAGGAAACAATAGTGATTGAATGTCTACCATTAAAAACATCCTTAGGCCCACTATAATGTTTATTTGACATCCAAACAATTGATTAGGTCATATGGACCTAGATGTAGGAAAAAAACAAATATCAGCTTCTTCCAAAACTTCCGTGGCCCTAAGAAGTTTTTAATGGTGGGCGTTCAATTAACATTGTTTTATTGATGTGGTCCACATGTGATTTGGATCTACCTCAATTTTGGGATCAATTTTTAATGGTGGGCGTTTAATTAACATTTTTTTAAAATTGATGTATTTTTTTTTTAAATTCTCAATTTTTTAAAGTTATTAATTATTTTCAAAATTATAATTTATGAAAATTCTCAATTTTTTTTAAGATTCTCAATTTTTTCTAAATTTAATTATTTAATATTCTCAATTAATTTATTAGAATTTATTAAAATTTCGAAGTAAGATAATGGAATTTTAACCTTAGTTTCTATTTGATTGAGGCTAAATAATAGACTTTTAGTTTTAGATTTTGAACAATTGAGGCAAATTGTTAGACTTTTAGCCTCATTTTCTAATAAGTGAGGCAAAATAGTAGACCTTTAGCATCATTTTCTCACAACTAAGGCAAAATGATAGACTTTTAGCCTCATTTTATCAATAACTGAGGCAAAATGGTAGGCTTTTAGCCACACTTTCTCACAATTAAACCAAAATGGTAGGCTTTTAGTCTCAGTTTCTCACCAACTAAGGCAAAATGTTAGACTTTTAGCATCATTTTCTCACAACTGAGGCAAAATGTTAGACTTTTAGCCTTAGTTTCTGACCAACCGAGGCAAAATGGTAGACTTTTAGCCTCATTTTCTCACCAACCGAGGCAAAATAGTAGACTTTTAGCCTCAGTTTTTTACCAACTGAGGCAAAATGTTAGACTTTTATACTGATTTTCTCACGACTGAGGCAAAATGTTAGACTTTTAGCCTTAGTTTCTGACCAACCGAGGCAAAATGGTAGACTTTTAGCCTCAGTATTTTACCAACTGAGGCAAACTGTTAGACTTTTAGCCTCATTTTCTCACAATTGAGGCAAAATGTTAGACTTTTAGCCTCATTTTCTTACCAACCGAGGCAAAATAGTAGACTTTTAGTCTCAATTTTTTACCAATTGAGGCAAAATGTTAGACTTTTAGCCTCATTTTCTTACCAACTGAGGCGAAATGGTACACCTTTAACCTTAGTTTTTCACCAACTGAGGCGAAATAACGGACTTTTAGTCTCCATTGCATTACAACCAAGGCAAAAAAACAAACTTTTAGCCTCAATTCCTTAGCAACTGAGGCTAAAAAGCATATTTAGACTCTGTTTTTTTAATTGAGGCTAAAAAAAGTGAGGCTAAAGGCCTATTTTCTTGTAGTGGATGTCATAAAAACATCACGATGAGGTCCACTGTCCACACTGTTATATGATACAAAGGACCATGCAGATATAATGTTACATGCCAACCAAAGGCCAACCTGTATAGATTCTCCTAATCAATTGTAACTATTTATAAGTGATTAATAATAGCAAATCTCTCCATTTATAGGTGATTGATAAGTGAAAATCTCTCAATTATGTAACAAACCAATCAGAAAAGATATTGTAATTGTGTATATAAGTCAATCGAAAACACCCTGTCAAACAACGGGTTCACAAATCTTACACGGTATAAGAGCCAGTCGTTCCTTCTTGTAAAATCTTGTTACCCATGGCCTCCTCTGCCTCCACTTCCTCCACTACTGTGTCATCTTCCTCCTTCACGGTCTCCTCCGCTGTTCCTGTTGTCAAATCCATCCAACCAATCATCACCTTGAAGCTAACCCGTTCCAATTACCTACTGTGGCAAACTTAGGTCCTCCCTGTGCTTCGCAGCTATGATCTCATGGGTTTCATTCTTGGTGATGGGGTTTTCCTCTCCAGCTTAGAGGAGAGATTGATTCAGCTTGGGTGTGGTCGGGAGCCCGGACTAAGAGTGGTCGGAGGACCGAAATTCACCCAGATGAGGCAGAAAGTTGCTTGATAGTTTTAATAAAAGTCGGGCGCCCGATGGTCTTGTGACCGGGCGCCCGGTGCCCTGGGTCTTGTGAACTGGTTTGGTTTGTACCCAGCTCTACTTGTAAGCAATTGATTTCATAGCATTTGTAGCTTAATTTACATATAATAAATTATCAAGCGTCTGTCATCTACACAATCATCAACTGGATCCATCGTGTGTGTGTGTGTGTGTGTGTGCGGGGGGGGGGGGGGGGGGGGGGGGGCGCTGGCAGCAATATAGAGGCTTACACAATCCAACTTGATAGGAGTTGATTGTGCCAACTTGTATGAGATCTTATACTACTCGTCTCATGAATTAGGATAGATTTACAAATATGCGTGCATCTCAATATGAATTACTCATATAGTGCATGCCTACGTAATGGTTTATCCTATGAGAAATAGACCAAACCTTTACTCAAAGAATGTGGCTATTGGCCTCATCTCATAGTGAAGGCTAATTTAAATATCTGTATGCAGATAATGAAACGATTACATCAGTACATATGAACTCAAATATTGGAAGGACTGAATATGTATTAATAAATAAATTTATACATGTGTCAATATAAAACGATCAAACGATCTGCATAAAGTCCAACAATTCGAAGTTCTTTTTTTTTTTTCCCAGTATATCATTAGCATAACCTTACAAGTCTACACACGGTTCTTTAATCCATACAGTCGATGGAATAAGATCAACAGCAGATGGAGACAAAGGATGACCCAAAACTATTAATCTAGGTAAGGAAAGCCTAGCGTTCCAAACCTTGTCATTTTATTTGGAGCTTTGCCATGTTTTTGTACACCATACTAGCAATATTAGAAATATAGAGACGTACAGAAAACGCTTGCTAGTTAAGATGTGCACCTCCGGCATCCCACCTTGACGTGGGATACTCTTTGGCTATAATCAAATAAGGGAAAATCAAGCTACCAAATGAATTTGGAGTTGTATAAGTTCACTAACTTCAACTTTAGGAATTTGATGGAGTGGATGAAATAGGTAGAGAGAGATGATAAAAGAGAATGGCTCCATTAGAAGTTTTGATACAGCCAATTTCCTGCCAACACGTCACAAGTGTAGAATATCTAATCCGTTCAAAATACGGGCCACACCATGATAATCACCTGATGTGAAAATCGATCCAATACACTCATTTGGGAAGTGGTACCAGTTGCATATTGATTTTGGTTTCTGTTTGACTTGATGAGTTGATTGATCTGATTTTCATGTGAAAGTGATTATCATGGTGTATCTCACCTTTTGCATGGATCGGATATTCTACAAATGTGACGTGTTAGCAAGAAAAAAGGGGTGTATCAGAACTTCTCATGCAACAATGGGATCATTTTTCTTTAAAACAATTTTCAAAAGCATGCCTACGAGTTGCGTGTGGCATGCCATTACAAGTTTTTAAGCCCACCTTTTAGAAAATAAAGTACTGTTTACGCGGGATAAGATGTAAAATAAGGAAGCGGATTAGGTGGCTAACCCAACACCACCTATATACCTTATGACGGACTATGTGGGACCCACCGTGATGTTTTATCCATGGATTGAAGCATATCCAAAGTTCAAGTGGATCACACCAAGGGACATGGTAGGGATTGAACATCTACCGTTCAAAACTTCTTAGGGCCATAGGAGTTTTCGATCCATCTGATATCTTTGTTTTCCATTCATCCATGTCCGTGTGACCTTATGAACAGGTTGGATGGTTTAAAAAAAAAATCATGTCGGCCCTAGGATGGTTTCAACGGTAGACGTCATTATCACACAGTTTCCTGTGGTGTGGTCCACCTGAGCTTTGGATATGCTTTAATTTTGGGCTCATGCCCTAAAATGAGCTGTAAAAACTAATGAACAGCGTTGATAAAACACATACTTCACGGTGGGCCCCACATAATCCGGTCACCAGGGATATCAATTGGTTTGGGTCACCACACATTCCAATCCGCTTCCGTCAAATAAGCTAGAGTTTTACTGAAATAGCCCTGAGGTGTGGCTATTTTTAATAAAAGTCCAATTTCTCGTATGGTTCATCTTTTTTTGCCTTTTGACGAGAAATTGAAAATTTTATAGTCGAGAATGCTCCTCTAACCACCGTGTGCTCAGGGGGAATCCACCGTACCCTAGGGGGAATCCCTGGTGTCAAGGGGAATCCGTCGGAGGGACATTTTCGACCATAAATTTTCAATTTCTGTCAAAAGGCCAAAAAAGATAAACAGACAAGAAATAGAACTTTTGTTAAAAATAGCCTCAGATCAAGGCTATTGCATAAAAATCCCCAAATAAGCGGCAACTTGGACCGTCGTGCAACGAACCAGTCATTGTTCGCTGCGGCTCTACAGCAGCTGATAAGTGTGGTTATAATGTTAGCATGGAGCCTAGATGTAGATGCAGTTGTAATGCTAGTCGTGATGGCCACTCTGCAGTACATGTGATTGTATGGTTGGTGAGGATGGACCATACATGTTGTGGGGTCACACTGTGAAGATGTCTCTCAGTAAGGACGAAAAAGTCTGAAAATGCAATATTATCCATTGACTGGTTGCCGGTGAAAATGGAAAAGGTGCCACCCATATTCAAGGGAGGGTCCACCAGGTGGATGGTGCTGATATCATTGGCCAGGAATGCATGCCTGTCAAGTAGTAATAAACTAGAAAGATCAGGTGCCATGATCAGTCGAAATACATAGCTCATCAGTTTGATGTGTGAGTGAGTGGGTGCGGGATGTGAGTGTGTGTAAAAAAAAAAAAAAGAACCATAGCTCATGAAAAAAATGGTGGCCACTGGCATGTTTTCTACGCAATACTATGGCCAGTTTGATGAGGGGGTTGGCCTGATTTTTAGGGGCAGGTGCATCTACAATTAGATTCACATGTTGGACGGCTTGGATCTCTAATGCGTTTGCCTTGTTGGCATGTGACCTGGCATGTAGATGGGCTCAGTTGTACACGCATGTCAGCCTAGCAACGGTTTATTATAAGTGGGCAATAAGGCGTACCCTACCAATACCACCAACTTTGTATTTGGAGAAATGATGTCATAAAAACATCACGATGAGGTCCACTGTGCACATTGTTATATGATACAAAGGACCATGCAGATATAACGTTGCATGCCAACCAAAGGCCAACCTGTATAAATTCTCCTAATCAATTGTAACTATTTATAAGTGATTAATAATAGCAAATCTCTCCCATTTATAGGTGATTGATAAGTGAAAATCTCTCAATTATGTAACAAACCAATCAGAAAAGATATTGTAATTGTGTATATAATTCAATCGAAAACACCCTATCAAACAACGGGTTCACAAATCTTACATGGTATAAGAGCCAGTCGTTCCTTCTTGTAAAATCTTGTTACCCATGGCCTCCTCTGCCTCCACTTCCTCCACTACTGTGTCATCTTCCTCCTTCACGGTCTCCTCCGCTGTTCCTGTTGTCAAATCCATCCAACCAATCATCACCTTGAAGCTAACCTGTTCCAATTACCTACTGTGGCAAACTTAGGTCCTCCGTGTGCTTCGCAGCTATGATCTCATGGGTTTCATTCTTGGTGATGGGGTTTTCCTCTCCAGCTTAGAGGAGAGATTGGTTCAGCTTGGGTGTGGTCGGGCACTCGGACTAAGAGTGGTCGGAGGAACAAAATTCACCCAGATGAGGCAGAAAGTTGCTGGACAGTTTTAACAAAAGTCGGGCGCCCGATGGTCTTGTGACCGGGTGCCCGTTGCCCTGGGCGGGCGCTCGGTGCCCTGGGCGGGCGCCCGACCAAGTTGGTCCGGGCACTCAAAATTGGAAAGTTCCTTTTGGTTTTCTCACTGGACAGTTTTTATTTGGGTGGGCCCCCGACGACCCTTTTGACCAGGCGCCCGACCCAACGCGGGACTGCTTAAGTAGTTTCCTCTTTGGGTTCTAATCACTCCAGTTCTCTATTTAAAAGGTTCTAAAACGTGATTAGGGCATCCTATTAAGGTGTTTTCACTTCCAATGTGAGAGAGAAAAAAGAGGAAGAGAGAAAGAGAAAAGAGAAATAGGAAACTTGTTAGTAGAGGAGGCTTTACTCGGGAAGGTGATTCACAGTGCAACGACGTCTCGGCTCTTCAACGTCCTCGTGCTCGGGTGAGATCTCTCCGTTTTCATTGTTCTCTTATTATTTATCCACTCCTACGTGAGTGAAGAAGGTTTGATCCAAGCGGTGTGTGCTTATGATTGGTTGTAACGCTCTACTTCATAGTGGATTGTTTGATCTGAACTAGGTCCCATGGTTTTTTCCTCTTTCGAGGGTTTTCCACGTAAAAAATCCTTGTGTCATGTGATTGATGCTTTTTTCTTGATTATTGCATTATCATAGCCCATAATTCTAGTGCATTGGGGGGCGAGATCCTAAGGTTTGTGTGAAACGCACCCAACAAAGTGGTATCAGAGCGTTCAGGTTGGTTGAACGGAGTGGGATCGGTTCTGAATTATGGAAGGTGGCTCATCAAGGATGATCAGTCTCAATGATTCTAACTGGACCATATGGAAGGCTAAGATGGAGGACTTTCTCTATTGAAAGGACCTATATGCTCCAATCTTAGGCGTATCAACGAAGATAAAAGATATGTCAGATGATGATTGGAAGAAGTTGAACCGGAAAGCGGTGGGGTTCATTAGACAATGGTTGGATGATTCGGTGTTCCACCATGTGTCTACAAAGACCTCAGCCGCTAGCCTATGGCTGAAATTGAAAGGGCTTAATGAGAGGAAGAAAGCCGGCAATAAAAATTTTCTGATAAGATGACTTGTGAATCTCAAGTTCAATGATGGTGGTTCTGTAGTTGAGCACATGAATGAGGTTAACAACATATTAAACCAACTCTCTGCTATGAAGATGGTCCTGGACGATGAACTACAGGCTTTGCTATTGCTTAACTCATTGCTTGATAGTTGGGAGACATTGGTGGTGTCTATGAGCGAACAATCACCACCGTGTATAATCATCTACGATCTTTCTCTATTCCATCTTTGTGACTGGTCCTAGTTTAACCGCTTTCCCAACATGCTTCTAACCTTGCTAAATCTTACACATGGACTTGAGAATGTATATCAAAATAACATCATGTCATCACAACATTGTCGCATAATGTATAGTAGTAAAGACACAAGAATCATCTATGAGACTAGCATGCTCACATAATGACTAGAGTACTAGATTGATTTGTCACTTGTAAGTAGAGGTAGGCAACAATTCGGGCCAGGCCAAGTTAGCCCTAGTTTGGTTTGGTTGTTTTTGTACCACCCTAGTTTATGGATCGGCCCGGTTTGGATTTCGGGCCAACCCATGCAGCCCATGTTTGGTTTGCTCCAGAAAAATCTAGTTCAAGGCGGGATTAGTTTGGTCGAAAATTTTGAACCGGGTCAAGCCAAGTTCGAACAAGTGGTGGCTCTTTTTGTTTGTTTATTTATTTAAATAGAAAAGAATTTAAAAAGTAAAAAAAAAAAATACAAAAGTCTCTTACTACATGATGTTTAACTTCCTCCAAAGGAGGGGTGCAACTTGAAAATAGACATGTAAGAACCTTTTTCAAATAAAAGTACACAAGCATAATTTTACAAGTGCAACGAAATAGTGTGCATTCATATATATATATATATATATATATATATATATATATATATATATATATATATATATATATATATATATATATATGTATTATGTATTATCTATGTCATCATGTATATGTATTATCCACGTTGTCCATTCATTTTTGCATATCATTTTAGGACATGATCCCAAAATGGAATCATATCTATAGCTCAAGTGGATCACACCACAGGAAACATTGCGCTTACAATCTACGAGCCGAATCAAACAAAGCTGAATCAAACAGAGATGAATCAAACAGAGCTTTGAGCCGAGCCAAGACGATACTACCCTAGTTTGAGCTTGGTTTGTTTTTTCAAACGAGCTTGACTCAAAGGCTTGGTTTGGTTTGAACTTCTATTCGAACCAATCTAAGGCAAGCTTTTTCAAATCAATCCGAGCTGGGCTTTCGAACTGGTTTGGTTTGTACCCAGCTCTACTTGTAAGCAATTGATTTCATAGCATTTGTAGCTTAATTTACGTACAATAAATTATCAAGCGTCTGTCATCTACACAATCATCAACTGGATCCATCATGTGTGTGTGTGTGCGCGTGTGTGTGTGGGGCTGGCAGCAATATAGAGGCTTACACAATCCAACTTGATAGGAGTTGACTGTGCCAACTTGTATGAGATCTTATACTACTCGTCTCATGAATTAGGATAGATTTACAAATATGCGTGCATCTCAATATGAATTACTCATATAGTGCGTGCCTACGTAATGGTTTACCCTATGAGAAATAGACCAAACCTTTACTCAAAGAATGTGGCTATTGGCCTCATCTCATAGTGAAGGCTAATTTAAATATCTGTATGCAGATAATGAAACGATTACATCAGTACATATGAACTCAAATATTGGAAGGACTCAATATATTTTAATAAATAAATTATACGTGTCAATATATAACGGTCAAACGATCTGCATAAAGTCTAACAATTCGAAGTTTTTTTTTTTTCCCAGTATATCATTAGCATAACCTTACAAGTCTACACACGGTTCTTTAATCCATACGGTCGATGGAATAAGATCAACAGCAGATGGAGACAAAGGATGACCCAAAACTATTAATATAGGTAAGGAAAGCCTAGCGTTCCAAACCTTGTCATTTTATTTGGAGCTTTGCCATGTTTTTGTACACCATACTATCAATATTAGAAATATAGAGACGTACAGGCAACGCTTGCTAGTTAGGATGTGCACCTCCGCGTCCTACCTTGACGTGGGATACTCTTTGGCTATAATCAAATAAAGGAAAATCAAACTACCAAATGAATTTGGAGTTGTATAAGTTCACTAACTTCAACTTCAGGAATTTGATGGAGTGGATGAAATAGGTTGAGAGAGATGATAAAATAGAATGGCTCTATTAGAAGTTTTGATACAGCCAATTTCCTGCCAACACGTCACAAGTGTAGAATATCTAATCCGTTCAAAATACGGGCCACACCATGATAATCACCTGATGTGAAAATCGATCCAATACACCTGATGTGAAAATCGATCCAATACACTCATTTAGGAAGTGGTACCAGTTGCATATTGATTTTGGTTTCTGTTTGACTTGATGAGTAGATTGATCTGATTTTCATGTGAAAGTGATTATCATGGTGTATCTCACCTTTTGCTTGGATTGGATATTCTACAAATGTGACGTGTTAGCAAGAAAAAAGGGGTGTATCAGAACTTCTCATGCAACAATGAGAACATTTTTCTTTAAAACAATTTTCAAAAGCATGCGTACGAGTTGCGTGGGGCATGCCATTACAAGTTTTTAAGCCCACCTTTTAGAAAATAAAGTACTGTTTACGCGGGATAAGATGTAAAATAAGGAAGCGGATTGGGTGGCTAACCCAACACCACCTATATACCTTATGATGGACTATGTGGGGCCCACCGTGATGTTTTATCCATGGATTGAAGCATATCCAAAGTTCAAGTGGATCACACCAAGGGAAATGGTAGGGATTGAACATCTACCGTTGAAAACTTCTTAGGGCCATAGGAGTTTTGGATCCATCTGATATCTTTGTTTTCCATTCATCCATGTTCGTGTGACCTTATGAACAGGTTGGATGGTTAAAAAAAAATCATGTCGGCCCTAGGAAGGTTTCAACGGTGGACGTCATTATCACACAGTTTCCTGTGGTGTGGTCCACCTGAGCTTTGGATATGCTTTAATTTTGGGCTCATGCCCTGAAATGAGCTGTAAAAACTAATGAACAGCGTTGATAAAACACATACTTTACGGTGGGCCCCACATAATCCGGTCACCAAGGATATCATTTGGTTTGGGGTCACCACACATTCCAATTAGGGCTGTCAATGGCACAGATCTTGATCCGTATCCGATCCGTATCCGATCCGATTTAATCGGATTCGGATCAATAATCGGATAATCGGGTCGGATACGGATATCCAAAGATGATCCGTTTAATATTCGGGTCGGATTCGGATTAACCTTGATCCGGCCCGTTAACAATCCGACCCGATAAAAAAAATAAATAAATAAAATAAAATAAAATAAAATAAAAACATAGGATAATCTCTCTTTCTCTCTCTCTTTCTCTCTCTCCTCTCTCGGAAATCCAGTTGGATATCGGGTCGGATCATAATCGGATCGGAAACGGATTTCGAAAAATTTAATCGGGTCGGGTTCGGATCATATACTTGTGATCCGAATCGGATTCGGGTCGGATTCGGGTCGGATATATTCTTAATCGGGTCGGATTCGGATCATCACTGATCCGGCCCGTATCCGACCCGTTGACAGCCTTAATTCCAATCCGCTTCCGTCTAATAAGCTGGAGTTTTACTGAAATAGCCCTGAGGTGTGGCTATTTTTAATAAAAGTCCAATTTACCGTGTGCTCAGAGGGAATCCACCGTACCCTAGGGGGAATCCATGGTGTCCAGGGGAATCGGTCGGAGGGACATTTTCGACAATAAATTTTCAATTTCCGTCAAAAGGCCAAAAAAGATAAACAGACAAGAAATAGGACTTTTGGTAAAAATAGCCACATATTAGAGCTATTGCAGTAAAAATTCCGAAATAAGCGGCAACTTGGACCGTCGTACAATGAACCAGTCATTGTTCGTTGCGGCTCTACAGCAGCTGACAAGTGTGGTTATAATGTTAGTATGGACCCTAGATGTAGATGCAGTTGTAATGCTAGTCGTGATGGCCACTCTGCAGTACATGTGATTGTATGGTTGGAAAGGATGGACCGTACATTTTGTGGGGTCACACTGTGAAGATGTCTCTCAGTAAGGACGAAATGTCTGAAAGTGCAATATTAGCCATTGACTGGTTGCCGGTGAAAATGGAAAAGGTGCCACCCATATTCAAGGGAGGGTCCACCAGTTGGATGGTGCTGATATCATTGGCCGGCCACGCATGCCTGTCGAGTAGTAATAAACTAGAAAGCTCAGGTGCCATGATCAGTCGAGCTGCATAGCTCATCAGTTTGACGTGTGAGTTTGATGTGAGTGTGTGTAAAAAAATAAAAAAAGGAACCATAGCCCATGAAATAAATGGTGGCCACTGGCATGTTTTCTACACAATACTATGGCCGTTTGATGAGTGGGTTGGCCTGATTTTTAGGGGCAGGTGCATCTTCAATTAGATTCACATGATGGACGGCTTGGATCTCAAATGCGTTTGCCTTGTTGGCATGTGGCCTGGCAGGTAGATGGGCTCACTTGTACACTCATGTCAGCCTAGCAACGGTTTATTATAAGTGTGCAACAAGACGTACCCTACCGGTACCACCAACTTCGTATTTGGAGAAATGATGTCATGAAAACATCACCATGAGGTCCACTGTCCACACTGTTATATGATACACAGGACCATGCAGATCCAACGTTACATGCCATCCGAAGGCCAACTAGAACAGATTCTCCTAATCAATACAGATTCTCCTAATCAATTGTAACCATTTATAGGCGACTGATAAGCGGAAATCTCTCCCGTTTATTGGTGATTGATAAGAGGAAATCTCTCAGTTATGTAACAAACCAATCAGAAAAGATATTGTAATTGTGTATATAAGTCAATGGAAAACACTCTGTCAAACAAACAACAGGTTCACAAATCTTACATGGTATCATAGCCAGTCGTTTCTTCTTGTAAAATCTTGTTACCCATGGCCTCCTTTGCCTCCACTTCCTCCACTACTGTGTCATCTTCCTCCTTCACGGTCTCCTCCGCTGTTCCTGTTGCCAAATCCTTCCAACCAGTCATCACCTTGAAGCTAACCCGTTTCAATTACCTATTGTGGCAAACTCAAGTCCTCCCTGTGCTTCGTAGCTATGATCTCATGGGTTTCATTCTTGGTGATGGGGTTTTCCTCCTCAGCTTAGAGGAGAGATTGGTGCAGCCTGAGTGTGGTCGGGTGCCCGAACGAAGAGTGGTCGGGAGACCGAAATTCACACAGATGAGGCAGAAAGTGGCTGGACAGTTTTGATAGAAGTCGGGCACCCGATGGTCTTGTGACTGGGCACCCGGTGCCATGGGCGAGCACCCGACCAAGTTGGTCGGGTGCTCGAAATTGGGAAGTTCCTTTTGGTTTTCTCACTAGACAGTTTTTGTTTGGGTGGGCACCCGACGACCCTTTTGACTGGGCGACTAACCCAACGCGGGACTGCTTATAAGCAATTTCCTCTTTGGGTTCTAATCACTTCAGTTCTCTATTTAAGAGGTTCTAAAAAGTGATTAGGGCATCCTATTAAGGTGTTTTGACGTCCAAGGTGAGAGAGAGAGAGAGAGAGAGAGAGAGAGATAGGAAGCTTGTTAGTAAAGGAGGCTTTGCTCGCGAAGGTGATTTATGGTGCAACGACGTTTCGGCTCTTCAACGTCCTCATGCTCGGGTGAGATCTCTCCGTTTTCATTGTTCTCTTATTATTTATCCACTCCTACGTGAGTGAAAAAGGTTTAATCCAAGTGGTGTGTGCTTATGATCGGTTGTAACACTCTACTTCATAGTGGATTGTTTGATCTGGACTAGGTCCTGTCGTTTTTTCCTCTTTCGAGGGTTTTCCATGTAAAAACTCCTTGTGTTATGTGGTTGATGCTTTATTCTTGATTATTGCATTATCATAGCCCATAGTTCTAGTGCATTGGTAGATGCTTTATGTTGTGGGTCACACTGTGAAGATGTCTCTCAGTAAGGATGAAAAAGTCTGAAAATGCAATATTAGCCATTGACTGGTTGCTGGTGAAAATGGAAAAGGTGTCATCCATATTCAAGGGAGGATCCACCAGTTGGATGGTGCTGATATCATTGGTCGACCACGTATGCCTGTCGAGTAGTAATAAACTAGAAAGCTCAGGTGCCATGATCAGTCGAGCTACATAGCTCATCAATTTGATGTGTGAGTGCGTGGGTGTGGGATGTGAGTGTGTGTGTAAAAAAAAAAAAAGAACCATAGCTCATGAAATAAATGGTGGCCACTGGCATGTTTTCTACGCAATACTATGGCCCGTTTGATGAGTGGGTTGGCCTGATTTTTAGGGGTAGGTGCATCTACAATTAGATTCACATGATGGACGGCTTGGATCTCGAATGCGTTTGCCTTGTTGGCATGTGGCCTGGCATGTAGATGGGCTCACTTGTACACGCATGTCAGCCTAGCAACGGTTTATTATAAGTGTGCAATAAGACGGACCCTACCGGTACCACCAACTTCTTATTTGGAGAAATGATGTCATAAAAAGATCACGATGAGGTCCGCTGTCCACACCGTTAGATGATACAAAGGAACACGCAGATCCAATGTCTCATGCCAACCATAGGCCAACATGTACAGATTCTCCTAATCAATTGTAACCATTTATAGGTGATTGATAAGAGGAAATCTCTCAGTTATGTAACAAACCAATCAGAAAAGATATTGTAATTGTATATATAAGTCAATGGAAAACACCCTGTCAAACAACGGGTTCAAAAATCTTACATGGTATTAGAGCCAGCCGTTCCTTCTTGTAAAATCTTGTTACCCATGGCCTCCTTTGCCTCCGCTTCCTCCACTACTGTGTCATCTTCCTCCTTCATGTTCTCCTCCGCTGTTCCTGTTGTCAAATCCATCCAACCAGTCATCACCTTGAAGCTAACCCGTTCCAATTACCTACTGTGGCAAACTCAAGTCCTCCCTGTGCTTCACAACTATGATCTCATGGGTTTCATTCTTGGAACCATGATCAAACCCGTCCTTGCTTCTGATGGCTCCAACACCTCTAATCTCAGGAAATGGATACGCCTAGATCAAATGATTGTTGGCTGGCTCATAGCCTCCTTTTTGGAAACCGTCATGTCTCTTGTTGCTGGTAAAGAGACAGCTCATGCCTTATGGGTTTCCCTGAAAAATCTCTTTGGTGCTCATTCTCGCGTTCGGATTCAGCACATCAAAATGGAGTTGCAGACCATTACCAAAGGTTCTCGATCAATCGCCGAGTATATCGAGCACGCTAAGTCTTTGGCACTATCTTTAGCAAGTGCT
This sequence comes from Liriodendron chinense, assembly GCA_003013855.2. Classification (NCBI taxonomy): domain Eukaryota; kingdom Viridiplantae; phylum Streptophyta; class Magnoliopsida; order Magnoliales; family Magnoliaceae; genus Liriodendron; species Liriodendron chinense. The sequence continues at coordinate 2,468,454 of ML058510.1, read as the reverse complement.
GCCAAACCTATCGATGATGATGATCTCTCATTATGGATCCTTCGTGGTCTCGGATCTGAGTTTGATCCCATGGTGGCAACAATCAATGCTCAATGCCTTGCTCCTTCTCTGGATGAAATCATAGGTTTGCTTATGGATTTTGAACTTCGCTTATCTACCAACAATACTACTGTCTCTAGTGCCTTCCATGATAGTGGCCAGCCCTCTGCTTCTCCACCTAACCGTGGCCAATTCCGTGGTCGTGGGGCTTCTCGTGGTGGACCTCATGGTCGTGGCACTCCTCGTGGTTTTGCACCATCAAACTCCATGAGTCAAGGTCGCTCCTCGACCTTTAAACGTGCTAGTCAAAACTCCTCTACTCCAAGAAGGATTACTTGCTTCAATTGTGATGGCCTTAATCATAGAGTCTCTGTTTGTGAGGCACCTGATGAAGAGACTTCTGATGTCACCCAGGCATTCAACGCCATGCATCCTACTGATCAGCATGGTGAGGACTAGATCGTAGACACCGGCGCCACTAATCACATGGCATCCTCAGATGCTTCCTTATCTTGTATGTGTTCATATCAATGTCCTGATAACATTATGGTTGATAATGGCTCTCGCATGGATATCTCGCTTGTGGGTTCTTCTTCTCTATCCACTATGATTGGACCTTTACCATTGAAAAATGTTTACGTGGTACCTGCACTGCGTCAGAATTTGCTATCTGTGGCTAGATTTACAAAGGACAACAATTGCTTATTTATCTTTACTCCCTCTGGTTTTTTGATTAAGGACATGAAGACAGGAACAACACTCCTTCGGGGACCGGTTGATGGTGATCTTTATTCAGTTCCATCCCGCCTGATGAATAAGCCCTCTGGTGTCTCCTCCATGTGCTTCCTTGGTACAAAGGCTACACCAGACTTGTGGCATGCTCGCTTGGGTCATCCATCCAATTCAGTTCTTCAGTCCTTAGGCTCTACTTTGCAGTTTTCTAATAAGGTCTCCAATCGCCAGTTTTGTCCTAACTATCCATTGGGCAAAAGTACTAAACTACCTTTTTCCATTTCTAATAATGTTGAAGTTCCTGGTTTGCTTGATGTTATCCATTGTGATGTTTGGGGCCCGGCCTCTACTACATCTGTTGAAGGCTATCGTTATTATGTCATTTTTAACGATGCTTATAGTCGCTTCACTTGGTTTTCTCCTCTATATTGCAAGTCTGATGTTTATTCCACATTTTTGTCTTTCCAAGCTCTTGTGGAAAATTTATTTGACAGGAAAATTAAATACTTTCAAAGCGACGGTGGTGGCGAATTTATCACTACCAGTCTTAAGCATCACTTTGACAAATGTGGTATCTCTCATCGGCTCTCCTGCCCTCACACTCCCAAGCAAAACGGGGTCACCGAAACAAAGCATCACCACATAGTGTAGATGAGCCTCACACTTCTTGCTCATTCTCAGGTGCCAAAGGAACTATGGTTTCATGCTTTTAGCACAACGGTCTATATTATCAACCGGCTCCCAACACCAGTTCTACAAGAACGAACTCCCTTTTCTATGGTTTTTCACAAACAACCCAATTATGGTCTTCTTCGGGTGTTTGGATGCCGTTGCTATCCCTATTTCACTATCTTCGGCCAATCGAAGCTACAATACAAGTCGGCTCAATGCGTTTACCTGGGCTACAGTGGGGCACATAAGGGCTATAAGTTTCTCAATCCAGCTACTGGTAAAATTATCATTTCCCACCATGTTCTCTTTAATGAAAAATCATTTCCATACGCTTCTGTCAACGCTACAACTAATAACCTCCACAACCCACTGTCCTCTACCTCCCCATTACCACCCATCTTACCCATCTCTTCCTTACCTGACCCAATTCCACCTCCCATCTCCACATCACCATCTGTGTCATCCCTCACCTCCTTGCCCCTAACCACCTCCCTGCAGGCCGACCCGGCTCCACCTTCAGCACCTTTACCCCCCGACCTCTCCACTCCTTCCTCTCCCTCTATTGACGACTTCCCTACTACCATCGAGCCCCTTCCACCCAAAATCTCCACAACCTCTCCACTAGCCCCTCGCCACCATCCCATGGTTACCCGTACCATGGATGGCACCCATAAGGCTAAAATCCTCATAGCCACTAAATATCCTATTCCCTCATTTCTTACCATCACAGGCTGTGAACCTACTACATATACAGAAGCCTCTAAGGATCCTCATTGGCAAGAAGCCATGACCACTGAGTTTAATGCTCTTCTAAAGAACAATACTTGGACCCTTGTACCACCAGCACATCATCAACATGTACTTGGGAACAAATGGGTATTTCGCATCAAGAGACACTCCAATGGCACAATTGAATGTCATAAAGCCCGCCTTGTCACAAATGGTTATCACCAACAACCCGGTATAGACTTCTTTGAGACTTTCAGCCCTGTGGTCAAACATGGTACTATTCGACTTGTACTATCCTTGGCAATTTCACTTCACTAGCCTCTTTATCAGTTAGATGTCACTAATGCATTCCTCCATGGTGATCTATTGGAAGAAGTCTACATCTCTCAACCAACTAGCTTTGTTGACAAAGAGCGACCTCACTATGTTTGTCGGCTAAACAAGTCTTTGTATGGCCTTAAGCAGGCACCACGTGCGTGGTATCATACATTTAGTGCTCATCTACATAGAGTTGGTTTTCATGGCTGCCCCTATGACCCTTCATTGTTCATCTATTCTTATCAATCAGAGTTGATATTGCTACTCATCTATGTAGATGATATTATTCTTATCGAAAATTGTCCTAGTCGGATTCATGAACTTGTTCGTGACATTGGGCTTCACTTTGAGTTGAAGCCACTTGGGAATCTTCACTTCTTTCTTGGAATGTGAGTCCAACATGAATCTTCTAGCCTTTATCTTTCACAAACACGGTATGCCTTGGATCTTTTGAAACGGTTTGGTATGGATGGAGCCAAACCTATTGCCACTCCCATTGCATCTTCCACCAAATTATCTCTTCTTGATGGCATCTCTCTTCCTAACGCCAGTGAGTATCATCAATTAGTTGGTGCCTTACAGTATCTTACTCTCACTAGACCTGCATCTCCTTTGCTATGAGCAAAGTTTGTCAGTTCATGCATGCTCCTTAGGACACTCATCTTGTTGCAGCAAAAAAGATTTTACATTATGTCAAAGGCACCCTTAATCATGGTCTCCATTTTATAACATCTACAGATCTTCATTTACAAGGCTTTTTCGATGCAGATTGGGGCGACTCGGATGACCATCGTTCCATTACTGGATACTGTATTTTTCATGAGCCAAATCTTATCAATTGGGGTGCGAAGAAACAGACAACCGTGTCACGTTCAAGTTCTGAGGCCGAATACCATGCTATTGCTACTATTGGAGCTGAACTTTTGTGGCTGCTTAATATATTTCGCTCCATCCCACTCCAACCTACTAAGCCACCCACCATTTTATGTGATAATGTTAGCACCACCTACATGGCAATTAACCCTGTCTTCCATGGGAGAACCAAACACATAGAGATCGATGTGCACTTCATTCGTGAAAAGCTCTGTTCTGGTGTTCTCTCCATTTGTCATGTACCTAGCGCAGGCCAATTAGATGATTTGTTCACAAAGGCACTTCCTCATCCTCGGTTCAAAGAGCTTCGGAACAAGCTTCGTGCGGAACTTGTCCCCACTTCAGCTTGCGGGAGGGTGTTAGATGATACAAAGGACCATGCAGATCCAACATCCCATGCCAACCAAAGGCCAACCTGTATAGATTCTCTTAATCAATTGTAACCATTTATAGGTGATTGATAAGAGAAAATCTCTCAGTTATGTAACAAACCAATCAGAAAAGATATTGTAATTGTGTATATAAGTCAATGGAAAACACCCTGTCAAACAACGGGTTCACAAATCTTACACACACAACTTGTTTGCATTAAATTATGGATGTCGATTGCCTACTGCCACACCGGCCATGATGTATGTGTTTTATCCATGCCATTCATGCCCTTTGCCAGATAATTTTTAGGCTGATCCAAAAGTGAGGCCACCGGAAAAATAATGGTGACAAGGGGAATCAAGCTGATATTTTGTGTTTTCTTTTCATCTACATCATTGCGACCTAATCTCTCCATCCATTTCTATCTGCCTCATTTTATTGGCTCATACCCTAAAATAATAATACAGTACCAACTTCATTAATGTCTATGGCAATGACTTAATGTCTTGCCATTTGGATCTGCCTCATTTTTTTACTCATGCCTTGAAATAATAATACAATAACAACTTCATTAATGCCTATGGTGTAAATGATGAGGTCTTAGTTCAGCAACTTAGGCATACACGAAAGAAATTATATTATTGAAAAGAAAAGAAAAAGATCAACCTTACATCCAACGCTCGATGTAGATGGAAGGGAATTATAGTACTACTCCTAAACTAGGTCAATCCAACATAACAGTGTAGACATACGAAATTACACTACTTCTATTCTGAAGCTAGTCTAGCATAAAGACAGGTTGGATTACACTACTCCTAATCTAGGATAAACTAAAATACGATAGCAGCATTGTGTTGTAAAGTTGATTTGTATTAGGTTGACGAAGTCCCAGAGCTCTTCAATTTTTTTCCTCTTTATAAAGTTTTGAGGTGATGGATGAAGTGAAATCTCCGTAGCCACTCTTCAAGTCTGTTAATGTGTAAATAACCCTATGGACCGGGAGATAATTGTGACATATAAAACCATGTGTATTAGTCGTTTGTCGTAAGCTGGTCATTGGTTGCGCACACTGTTGTGGGTAAATTCGAGTTGACCTCAGGTCACGAGGATAGCCGGTAGTCCAGCGGGCCCAGGTACAGGTCCTTAACTCATGCACTAAATCCAACCTGAGACTAGGCCGAGGACAAGAGCTAAGGCCGACCTAAGACTAGGCCGACGATAAGGGCTGATGTTGACCTGAGACTAGGCCGAGGACAAGAGCCAAGGCCAAACTAGGACCAGGCGGAGGTCCAAGCCGAAACCGGCCTGAGAATAGGTTGAGGATAAGAACCGATGCTAAACTGGGACTAGGTGAAGGACCAAAGCCGTGGCCGACTTGGGAATAGGCCGAGGACAAGAGCTGAGGCCGACCTGAGAATAGCTCGAGGACAAGAGTCGAGGCCGACCTATGGGAATAGGCCAAGGACAAGAGTTGAGGCTGATCTGAGACTATGTTGAGGGCAAGAGCCGAGGTTATGACAGGCCGACCTGAGACTTCTAAGACGATCTGAGGTTACTCACACAGAATGACCTACGAAGTGAGGAGTGTTAGTGCACTTTTTCGTGGCATACTAGTGCACCTTGTTTGTCAATCACTTAGGTCAGTGAGTCTAGTGTCGGTTGAGCTTAATGAAGACGAAAATCGAAGACTCAAGATGGACCAGCTACATCAAGGATGAAGAAACATGTAAAAGAGATGCCTTGGTGTGTCTTGCCTTGAACCTACCCAAAACCATAACCTCTTAGATGACTTGGACCAACTAGGTATACCTTTAGTCGTCATCATTAGTCTTAGAACTCCATGAAAAACATGATAAGTTAGACTAATTAAAGAGGTGGAAGCTGCTGTAAATAATTCAGCTCAAACAGCAGTTTCCGATTGATCTCCGATCAATCGGACATTGGCTCTGATAGGACTCCGATCAATCGGACCGAAGTTCCGATCAATCGAAAATTGTTCCAGCAACTTTGAAAATCCACTGAACATATTTTTGATCAATCAGAAAGTCTTCTGATCCATCGGAAGCGGTCAGTCCGATCAATCAGACCATGTTTCCAATCAATCGGAATATCTTCCAGAGAATCCACTGGACTGATTTCCGATCAATCGGATTCTTTTTCCAATCAATCGGAGATGTACGAATCTGCCCTTTTTTTACCGTTGGAAGAAAATCTATTTAAAGAGGGGGATTCATTTTTAAGGGGGGAGAAGGAATTTTGAGGAGATAGAAGCCACGATTGTTGAAGATCATTAAGAGCTCTATTCTTAACCCAAACAAGTGATCTTCCTTGTGATTCATCACAAGTATGGAGCATTCAAAGCTCAAGAAGAAGATGCACATGTCCCTCTTTTGATCTCTAGAGATTGGATTGATCTTGATAGTCATATTCCTATCCAATACTTTATGATGAGATCTTTGTAGGTGAGACTCTCTAGGCAACCCATTCCTATAAGTTATAGAGATCTCAAACCTACCCTCATATCACCTTGGGCATATCAAATACATCACTTGCAAGGTGGTTGATCAAGTGGAGCTGAGGCATTGGCGACGTAGCGGCAACACGATTGGGGGAGCAAGGGAAGTTGATTGAAGCATGGGAGAGCGAAGATCAAGCAACCCGAACCGGCGCTGAACAAGGGGCTCATCCAACAAGTAAGGTTGTCATTGTAGAGAGTCCTTCCACTCAATTCTCTGTGGGAGTTGAGTGTAGAGTCGTTTGCCGATCTTTGGCTTATTAGTTGAGCCTAAAACTCTAGGGACGTTGGTCATTCCTTGGCCCATTTGTCGGCCTAAAGATTTGGAGCTGTTTGACACTCCTTGGCTCATTGCCGAGCCTAAACAAAGTCTCTAAGGGGGAGCCTCCAACACGGGAATGAACGTGCGTAGTTCTTGTGTAGGACTAGACCTTGCGTAGGTCAAATAGGTTGGGAGGAACCTGTAAACTCCTCGGTTGGGTGGACTCGATTTAAAACACCTTAGTTGGGAGGAATCAGATTTAAACTCCCCAGTGAATGCCGATGTACTCAAAGGGGTTGAGTACTTGAACCAGTAGTGGAATAGACAAGTAGTCGAACCACTATACATGCTTGTGTTTGTGATTGTATTTGAGCACATTTCTTATTATGCATTGTGTTTAACTGCATAATTATGAATGCTTAATTAGAATGTATGCTAGGCACTAAATAGGCACATCCACACATAAGATGTACTTTCACTTAGTTGTGTAAACTTAAGCTTAATTGATCCATCCTCTATAGTCTACTTAGGTTGCATAGATTAGGAGCTTGATTAGTTAAATCATTTGGTTATCTATGCATGTTTAGACTAGGTTGTTTATTGCTTAAACCATATGCTAGTCTTGTGATTGGACCCACTTAGGCTTGGAAGCCGAAGTGTTCTTGCTTACTTAGTTTAATTTGTTAAAACTATTAAGTAGGCGAAAAGAATTTCAAAAGGTCCCAATCCCCCCCCCCCACATAGGACTTAGCCATAATACTAGTTGATCTTTAAGCTTCCGCGTATACGTAGGTGTCGTGTTAGACTACTAACGTACTTTCAAGGAGCTCAGGAGAGCTCCATCGACCAATGAGCTCAGCCCCTGATGAGCTCGACGAAGGAGCTCGGCCAATGATGAGCTCTACCGACGAGCTCTGCCGATAAGCTCTACCCCTAGGCCAACCAAGCCCACGACCGCCATAAAGGTGCGCGACAAAACAAGGACAAGCTCGAATAAACTAGACATGTCTCTAATTACGGCCATAACCCACGCTGTCTGGAATCACGCCGGCCATGACGGGCATAATACCCACGTTCAATGGCCTCTACAGTTCTTCTAGTATCCTATAAATTGGAGACACTCCTATGGGCCGAGGTATGTTCAATTCTCCACTGAGAGACCTGCTTCTCATCTCCTACACCCTAACTGACTTAGGCATTGGAGGGCTAACGCTGGACCCTTGCCGCCCTCTTAGATTTCCTTTGTGCTCTACAGGATCTAGCAGACCTTCGATCCAAATCTAAACGACACATCTACGGGAGATCGGCGTCATCTCATCTGCTAACCAGTTGGAGGTTACGTCATCTCACTGCTGACTAGTTGGAGGGTACGTCATCTCATCTGTTGACCTTTTTTCAGCATCAACACACACGTTTTGTTAAGATTTTATATTAAGCTCAAATTATAAATATACAACAAATAGTGAAAAATAAGAAACTAAGAAATATAGAAACAAGGACAGGCTGAAGCATGTGTTATATATGCTGTCCTTAAAGCATTATTTACCCCTACTCGATGGTCGAGTCTGCTGATAGGTTACAAGCGAATCGCTTTCAGGATACGACGAGCCTCTTGTGGTTCTGTGTTGAGGAAAAAAAACCACTACTGGAACTATTTTTAACACTATCTGGTAGATGAAACACAAAATCCCAAGTTGAATAAAGAAAGAGAGAAAATTTTCTATGCCGGAGTTAGACCATTGCACTGGTCAATAGCATATGAACCATTTGGTTTTGAAGATCGTTGGTTCATATGAACCCACTGGCTCGGAGAAGAGAACTTGAGCTGACTGGTTTGCTTAAACTCATTTTGGGAGTTGATGTGTTGGAATGAACCAGCCTAGCTCAGTTTATATAGGTAAGGGTGACTAAGAGTTACAACCCAGGGCCATTATTTCATTTGATCGTTTCTAAGTATTGGATAAACTAGCCATTATTTGGCCATTACTGACTGTTGGTGCATGTGTGAGACTAACTGCATGCTAGCCGTTTAGAGACAATAGCTAGTTGTTTATGACTGTTGGGCTAGCCGCATGCAACAGTTTCTGCATGTGCTGGATTGTTTCTGCATGAGCAGTTACACAAGGTCCCTTTAATAGTCATGTTGCTCTTTATAAAAGGTAAAGAGGTCTCTTTGTTATACTTTTTTCTCACTGCATACCACGACTCTTAACCCAGCCACCTAGCCTATCACTTAGTCTATAGTCGCATAAGTCCCGCTCCAGTTTTGAGGGAGTGACCCATCTACGACACGATACACACATGCAAAGTGCACCACTAGCGCCTCTACAGCCACACTGCCTCACATGCCCATGCACTCGCACTAAGTCATAGTTTGAATCAGAGTCCGAGACTGAGACAAAGACCAAGCTCGTGCTCGTGCTCGTGCGTGCGCACTGGAACAATAAAAGCCTTGGTAGTCCTCTCTCTTACCATGAAACCTTAAGGTATGTTAGTGCAGTTTTCTGTGGCAAACTAGTGCACCTTGTTTGTCAATCACTTAGGTCAGTGAGTCTAATGTTGGTTGAGCTTAGTGAAGACGAAGACCGAAGACTCAAGTGGCCCTACTGCATCAAGGAAGAAGAAACAGGTAAAAGTGATGCCTTGGTGTAACTTAACCTTGACCAAAACCAAACCCTTAACCTCTTGATGACCTTGACCGTATTAGGAAAACCTTTAGTCATCATAGATTGGCCCTAGGTGTCCCAAAAGATCACCCATATTATGGTCTAAGAGATTGGTTGTGAAAGAGTGGGTCAGTATACCCATTTGGCTGAACCCAGGCCTGTCCGACTGGTCATGACCGGTAGGCTGGACTGGTCTGACCGGTCAAGACCGGTCGGACTGGCTTTCAGACTGTACTGCAAAGTGCTGTGTACGCTGGCCATTGGGCCGACCGGTCATGACCTGTCGGCGGGTTTGGTCCAACCGGTCGGAAAGACACCTCTCCTAGACAGCGTGCTCACTGTCTTGCCTGGCCATTGGCCGACTAATCGGGATCGGTCGGGACTAGCCATTTTTTGCCCATTTTCTGTCTGTTTGGACCTCTTTTATAAAGGGCCTTGGCTCGAATTGAGAGGTTAACAAGAGGGATTTTGAGATGAGTGAAGCTGCCATTGTTGGAGACAATTTGAGGTTCATTCCCAACTTATGCAAAGCATCTTCCTTGTGCTTTAACACAAGATTGGAGCATTCCAAGCTCATGAAGAAGATGACCTTCATCCCCTCTTGATCTCTAGAGTTTGGATCTTCCTTGATAGTCATATCCTTATTTAAATCTCTAAGATGAGATCATTGTAGGCGAGCAACTCTAGGCAACCCATTCCTATTAGTTATAGAGTTCTCAAACCTACCCTCCTATCACATTGGGCATCTCAAAGGCATCACAAGCAAGGTGATTGATTAAGTGTAGCTGAGGCATTGGCGACACAACGGCAACACGATCGGGGGAGCAATGGAAGCTTATTGAAGCACGGGAGAGCGGAGATCAAGCAACCCGAACCGGCGCTGAACAAGGGGCTCATCCGATAAGTAAGGTTGTTTTTGTTGAGAGTTCATCCACTCAATTCCTTATGGGAGTTGAGTGTAGAGTTTGTTTGTCAAACTCGAACTAAGGACGTTGGCCGTTCTTTGGCCTGTTTGTCGGCCTAAAGACTAGGGGCTATTTGGCACTCCTTGGCTCGTTTATCAGGCCTAAACATAGTCTCCAAGGGGGAGCCTCTAACACGGGAGTGAACGTACGTCGGGTTGAGAGTTAGCCTATGTTCAAAACTCCGTTCGGTTTGAGAGTTAGCCCTTTGTCCAGAACTCCGGTTATGATTGAGAGGTAAACCGGTAAAACCTCCGTGTAAAGGTTGAGAGGTGAACCGCATTTAAAACCTCCGATAGTGAATGCCGGTGTGCTCAAAGGAGTTGAGTACTTAAACTGGGAGTGGAGTAGACACAAAGTCGAACCACTATACATGCTTGTGTTTGTGATTGATTGAGCACATTGATATCTTAGCATTATATGTTTAATTGTTTAATTATAAATGCTTGATAGGAATGTATGCTAAGCACTAGATAAGCACATTCACATACAAGATGTACTTTCACTAGTTGTGTAGACTTAAGCTCATTGATCCATTCTCATAAGTCTACATAGGTTGCATAGGTTAGGAGCTTGATTAGTTAAATCATTTGATTATCTATACATGCTTAGACTAGGTTGTTTATTGCTTAAACCATATGCTAGTCTTGTGATTGGACCCACTTAGGCTTGGAAGCCGAAGTATTCTTGCTTACTTAGTTTTATGTGTTAAATTGTGTAAGTAGGCGAAAAGAATTTCAAAAGATCATAATCACTCCCCTATAGGACTTAGTCATAATTCTAGTTACTCTTCAAGCTTCCGCACATACGAAGGTATCGTGTTAAACTACCGACGTAATTTTAAGGTACTCCACGCCTCACTTGTAAACAAGATTTTTTTCCTCTCTTATTCAATATGGTATTATTCCCAAAGTGAAAAAACAAACACTTTTCAAACTCATTTATATTATAATATATATTTTATACTTAAAATATTTTTTAATCAAAACCTTTCAACATGTTCTGCTCATGTTACATGAACAAGGCTGCTTCTTGTAACATCACGCGTTGGTAGTAGATATCTCTTTCCTTACGCAAATGCATTGTGAAACTCGGCCAACTAAGAGTCATTGTTACTTCACTCCTTAAGTAGTTTTGGTTATAAGAACTCCTCCTGTGTGATGCCATGGTACACTGGTCGAATCTAACACTTGCAATTATCGTGTTTCAGTCAATACCCATTTTTTTGTCATGACGCCACTATGATGAGTGATTGGGTTTGCCATGTGAGAGGGATTCACGAGATGTGTCTCCTGATAATAGCTAACTGGGCTTTACTCCTTTAGGATACTCATGGCTTTCTAGATTCTGATTACATTTCGCTGTTAGGATGATAAAAAAATATCTTCATTTATCTTTTGTTGAAATTTCGTTGCCACACGACATCATTGTTGTATTGAACCTTCAATTTGTGTAGAAAACAGGGTGTTTGATTGGTCGACCAAGTCGACTACCCTGGTCGACCAATTAAACATGCCTGGAATTACACAAACAAGTCTTTGGATAATTTTAGAGGAGTTCGATCGATAAAACTCTATCCTTCACCGATCGAAGATATTTGAATTTAGGTGAAAACTCTCTGGACTATTTTTGGATTGTTCGACCGATCGAACGGCTCTAGTCGACCGATCGATCGATGACACGTGCGACTTTGTGAGTTTTTTAAGATTTTGTTTCTAATTTTGGTTCTATGGTATATAATCGGGTGTAATCAGGATTAAGGTTATTTTGAGACGAGTTTAAGGGTTGAGAGGGTTTTGAAAAAGAGAATTAGGAAAGAGAAAAAGCTAAGGTTTATCTTTTGGGACTAAAATTTGGGTGATGTTTATCTCTTATAACTTCGTTTTCATAATGCATTATCACTTCGTGCTGTAGTTTTTTTTTCACAAGGATTTTTTCACATAAATTTGTGTGCCTTCTTTTTTTTAATTTGCTTGTGCCATTATACTACTTTATTTGATTCTTCTATGCGTTGCTTCTGAGAGTTCCAATAACCATCTACGTTTTCAAGTACATTCAACTTAAGACTCTGTTTCAAATTGAGTAGTGTGTTTTTTTTTTTTTTTTTCCTTTCAAATTATTAGTAGGACCATTAGTTTCCCATTGAGCTGTGGACCAACTAATGAGGAGCGTACAAGTCTGATTTTTGTTCCAAGTGATCTTCACGATGGGGCCCTTGCTTGTATTGATGTCCTACACGGGTAAAGAAAAGATGCATGTACTACAGGCTGTGGTGGCCGGTTCCTCGAGTGTATATTATAATATATATCTATTAATGCCAATGCATGGCATGTGCAGGAAATCTGAATCATGCAATAGGATTTTGTGGTCATGAATATCCCATACCGTAGAAATCTGAATCATGCAAGAGGTTTTTGCGGTCATGAATATCCCATACCGTAGAAATCAGGCTGATATACACAAGCATGAGGTGGTTTTTGTGGTCATGAATATCCCATACCGTAGAAATCAGGCTGATATACACAAGCATGAGGTGGGCTCAACTTGTACTACTCTGATGTGACTCATCCGAATTGACTCGGATGCATGGTTTTTGTGGTCATGAATATCCTGTATCATAGAAATCAGGCTGATACAAGCATGAGGTGGGCTCATGGTTTTAAGACTTGTCCTACTCTGATGAGAGTCATCCAAGTTGACTCGGACTTGGTGAGAGTGACAAGTCACTACTCGACTCAGATCAAATGAGTTGAATCGAGTTGATGACTAATTTAACGGTGGGTGGGCTATACCACTACATCGGTGAACAATTAGCTAGCTAGATATCTGATCCAACAAACCGGTTTTCCTGACCTCTTTATGTCAGACGATCTCTTTTTATGATAGGGCCCACCTTCTAAACGTATAGAATATCCTGCAAATGTCACGTTTTGCCTGGAAGACATGCAACCAGGTAAACTCATTATACCGTATATGTGATTATCTCTCCATTGGCATCATGGTTTTAGGAACCGAGTGGACGAATCGGATTTACTCGTTCAGTCCTGAGTCAAGTTGGGTTTCAGCTGAGTCAGGCTGAATCACCCATTATTTTCAATTCTGGCTCGTGGGTCAACAGGAGCTGGTGTGACTGAATCTGAGTTGACTCAAATGAGTCGCACTAAACTCGTCCGCGTCCTATGACCATGAAGACTTGGCCTATTCGATCTTCCCACGTGCTCGATGCACCTCCACGGAGACCTGGCCTTTGGTTGAGTGGATGACAAGACAGACTCATGGATATAAATCCGCGGGCCCCATGATTAGATACTTGGAATTGGCGTTCATGCATGTGTACGGTAAATAAGGGAGCCATGAATGAAGGACTCGGCCCAAGTAGGGATCTGTGGAGCCCACTGTGAGGTATGTATTTTATCCATGCCGTCCATTCATTTTTGCAAATCATTTTAGGGTATGAAACAAAAAATGAGGCAGATCCAAGACCCAAGTGGACCACATCACATGAAGCAGTGTTGGTAATGATGTTCACGGTTGAAACCTTCCCAGGACCCACCATGATGTTTTTGTTTGCCATCTAACCTGTTCATTAACATCACATGGGCATGTATAAAGACAAAACACAGATATCAGCTTAATAAAAAGATTCTGTACGTTTCAGGAAGTTTTTAACTGTTGGTGTTCAATCCCACTGTGTGGTCCAGTTGAGCCTTGGATCTGTCTCATCTCCCGTATCATACCCTAAAATGATACGGACAAATGGATGAACAGCATGGATAAAACACATATATCAAGGTGGGCCCCACAAAATCCCTTACCCGGACTGAGACCGTACAGGTAGGGCAGGACCCGGTCCGCGTCCATATATAAGTTGCTGGAGAAACTGGGGATGCGGTGGAATCGGATTGCATGCGGAGTAACTCCGCACGCTCTTATCGTGCGGAGTAAACTGAGTTGGGCCCACATAGAATGTATATGCTTCATCTATTCCGTCCATATGTTTTTCCAGCTCATTTTAGTGGTTGAGCCCAAAATTTAAGCATATTCAAATCTCAAGTGGATCATGCCACGGGAAACAGTGGGAATAATGATTTCCACCGTTGAAACCTTCCCAGGCCCTACAGTATTGTTTATTTGTCATCCAACCTGTTCATAAGATCACATGGATATGGATGAAGGGAAAAAACAAATATCAGCTTGATCCAAAACTTCTGTGTCCTCCAAGAATTTTTCAATGGTAGACATTCAGTTCAAACTTTTCTAGTGGTGTGGTCCACTTTAGATTTTAATATGCTTCATTTTTTGGCACCATACCTAAAATGCTCTGTTAAGATGGATGGACGGAGTGGATAAAATTCGTAAATCACTGTGGGCCCCACAGAGTTTACTCCGCACGCTAGCGTGCGGAGTTACTCAGTACGCAATCCGCGTCCGGATGCGGTTTGGCAAGTCACCATGACACCAGCCAGCTAGCTAGTGTCGACGCTCTGTGGTCCCACATGATGTATGTTTTTTTATCCACACCGTCCATCCTTTTTTTCCATCTCATTTTAGGGCATTACCCTAAAAATAAGGTAGATCCAAATCTGAGATTGAAAACAGTAACAGGATAAATGGGGATTGGATGCTTATCGTTGAAAACTTTAAGAGGGTGGTAGAACTCTTGGATTAAGTTGATATTTGTATTTTCATTTCATCAGGTCTGTGTGATGTAATCAACATGTTAGATGGCAAATAAACGTTACAATGAGTCTCATGAAGTTTTTAATAGTGAACGTTCAATAAATACTGTTTTCCTATGGTGTGGTCCACCTGAGATTTGGCTATACCTCATTTTTGGGTTCCTTCTCGAAAATGAGCTAGCAAAATGGTTAGATGGCATGGATAAAACATTTACATCATGGTAGGGCCCACAACACTAGCTATCTGGCTACTGCTGGGTCGCTAGCCAAACCGCGACGAGAAAGGGTGTCCCGCTCTCAAATGGGATGCATGCAGCGAAGGCCCATGATGTGGACCTTTTGGTGGATGGGTCCCATTGCCAGACAGATCTAACTAACAAGCAATCTTAACCTGCTGATCAATGACCTCCAACTTAAACGGTAAGAAATAATATTTTTGACGGTCATGATCGGAGGCTGAAGCGTCATTCATCGTACGCGGATTGCGTCCTACCCATGCAAGTACGGACTCAGTCCTTGCAGCGGCTATGTGGATTACACCCTAATGTACACGTTTTATCCATGCTCAAGTGGGCCACACCATACGAAGAGGGGTAATAACACACCACCGTTGAAAACTTTCTAAGGCCCACCGTGATGTTTATTCGCCATCCAACCTATTAATAGGTGAAATAGACCTATTTATAAGCATTCCATCTCCACTATTTTTTTTTGTGTTGTCCACTTGAGCCTTGGACCTACTTCATTTTTTGGCTCATGACTTAAAATAATCTGTTAAAATGGATGAACGGCATGGATAAAACATACACATCACGATGGGCCTCACAGAGCCCATGCTAGGACCGAGTCCGTCCTGGCAGGGTCGGCGTCCCATTCATCCGTCTGAATATTTATGGTAAGCAATCCATGGACCTGCTGAGCGGTCTGGATCTGAACCGCGTGCGCGTGTTCAGCGCGCCAAACAAGAAAAGTATGCGCTGCTGACGTGTGGAAAAAGAAAAGACAAGGAGCCAACGGTCGACTACGAGTCAGTCGCCGAAAAATTGACGAGAGGAATTGCGGGACATTTGCCAACTTGTCACGTTTCTTGAATCTGAGCCGTTCATCATGTGAATTCTATCATAAACAAGCCGTAGCCAAAATTTATAGAACGAGCCCAGCACAACATAGGCAGAAATTGCACGGTGAATGTACAAGGTGGGCTATCTTTTTTCGAACGGTATATTCTTCCCATACATGTGTGGAAATATTTATAATCAGAACGGTAGAAATTTTGGTCCAGATCATTTTAATAGAATTTATCACTTGATGAATGGCTCAGATCTCTAACAAATGTATTATTTCTGCATGTGTACAGCGAATCGTCTGTGTAATCTCTCGAGCGTGTCGCCATGAAATTATTGGCTTCTAGAATTTGTTTATAATACTCAATCGTGTGAGACGAAATGGGAATCGCACCACACGTGGTAACATGATGTATGCATTAGATATCTGGTCCATTAATCAGGTATCCCATTCATACTAAAACGTATACTATTGTTTTCATTATGATGGTCACACTTATTGGAAAAGTGTACCATTAAAAAGATGATCAACGGTTCTTATTGAATGATTTTGGGCTTACCTTAATAAATAAAGCAGCCGTATCATTAGTCTAGAATATAAAGAGACCGAATTTTTTTATGATGAACGGTCCAGATCTTAAACACGTTTCCGGAGAAGCGGCTGCACATCTCACGCCAGCAAGTACGTTCCTCGTTCATTACGTCGGATGTCCACGTCGGGAGCGGATTAGTTGCGTCCTCGGCCAGACTCAAGACGGTGCGTCCCTACACCATGGGGCCCACCTTGACGTATGTATTCTATATCCATACCGTCCATCAGGCTTTTCGTATGATTTTATAGAATTATTCAAAAAATAAAATAGATCAAATTCTCTGGTGAATCATGCCAATGAAAAAAGTGGTGATTGGCCATTAATGGGCCAATTTCTTTTTGGATAAAACTGTTTTTTTTTTTTCCCTTCATCCAGATTTTTTGATATTATCAAAAGTTTGGATGGAAAAAAAATTAAGAAAATATTATGGTGGGCCCTAGGAAGGTTTTAATGTTAAGTCGTTCGATTACAACTATTTCCTATAATATGGTCTACCAGAGATTTGGATCTTCTTAATTTTCTGTATCATGCCATAAAATGATCTGAAAAAACGTATGGACGGTGTGGATATAGAATCCATACATCAAGGTGGGCCCCACGTTAAGGGCCGCACCGTCTTGGTTGAGGCCGGGACCGCACCTGATCCGCCCGAGCCATCCGCTCCCGCCTGTAAAGTCTCACCTTTCGAGGGCCGGTCGTGTAGCCTGCGGACCACTAAGTGAAATCGTAGTCCGCTAGATGGCCATGCGTATGGACGATCGGGTACAAGTGATCATAGCCATTCGATCTATGGACAGATGCAAAGAATGGTCAAATATTCACACTCAAAGTCCTTTTTTTCTAAATGTCAGGATCGTTTCTTACACAGAAACAAAAGAGGAGCGTGGCTAATTGATGGTGGGGTCCATCTCCTGAATTGGGTCTACTGATCCCATGGCCCATATGATGGGCTACAATTTCACTTCAGTAGGCCGCGGACTACCTTACTTTTACTCTTTCGTTTTTAAAAGGAGAACGTTGGATGCTTTCTCTCTCCTCTCTCTCTCTCTCTCTGATTTGTTCAAAGAAGGGAGGAAGCCTCGTTTCTTCCAAACTTCCATTCAACACGCCTTTTGACGCTAATTTCCGGCCGCCTGCTGTTTGATTTTTTGCCTCAGAGAAACCCACTTCTTTTTCAGCACCATCATATTCATCATCTACGCAGTTCGATCTTTTTTCAGATTCCATTCTCGGGACATCTTCATTTTCCAAGGTATGATCTTCTCTGACCTCTCCGTTCAATTTCAGTTCTTTCTTTCTGTTTCTCGATTTTGGTTTTCATCTTCTTCTCTGATGTGGGTTTCTACTTTCATGGACTCTTCCCTAATGATCTGTCCTTTATATATTTTTCGCCATTTAAAAGAAAACAAAAAATCAATCTCTCAAAAGGAAATAAAGAACACCCACTTCTCTTCTATGTTTGATTTTCTTTCAAATTTTGGGTTTTTTCGGTTCTTTGGAATCTCATCTTCTTCTCTGATGTGGGTTTCTACTTTCTGAACTCTCACCCGATAATCTCTACTCTGGATTTTTTTTTTTCGCCATTTAGAAAAAAAATTTGATCTCTCAAAGGAAAGAAAGAAAACCCACTCCTCTTCTATGTTTGATTTTCTTTCTTTTTTGGTTTTTTCCCCGTTCTTTTGAATCTCTACTTCGGACGGTTTTCTATTAAAAAAAATCGCCATTTTTCTTCAAATTTGATTTTTTTTATGGGTTTTTTCTGCATTATCTTTTGGTTTGGTTTCTGTCTTGTGCTTGCTCCTTGGCCTCTTTGATTATGGGGTTTTTCAGTAGCCTTTTTCTAATCCATTTTTGGGTTTTATTTTCCACTGATTTTTCTGCAATATTGTTCTGATTCATCAAACAATTTGATTTTGGAGATTTCATACACCTGTTTGAATCTCTGACTGATCTATGTTTTTTGCACTTCTTTTCCATCGACAAGCGCTGTCTTCTCTAGGCTCTTCATTTTCTCTGTTCTGTGTATTAGAGTCTTGAATTCTGTAACTTTATGTCAATCTAGTCTGCCCAAAAATTGGGCTAATTGTAGCCGCAGAATCAAACTTACAGCACAATCTTAAGCATTTGATTCCATCCATTGAATTTGGACTGTCAAGGTCACCTTTGCATTAACTTTCCAATCAGTATGATTTTTGGTCCATGCTCCTTCCTGTCTAGATTGACTTCAGTGCTCGTTTGGGAGCTTGTAAATGGAGGTCAATGAATTGGGAGTAAGTGATTTACTCAGTTGTGTTTGGATGGGAGTAAATGAAGTGCATTTGAAATCCAAATATTCTGTTTGGATGGGAGTAAATGGGAGGAATTGGATTGCATTGGAATTTTTCTATATATTTACGGGAACATATTTGATATCCCAAATCAGCTTTAAAATCCCAAATTAATTTACACATGTGATATTTGATAGAATGATTGTAATAAGCCCATTAAAATATATACTTCAGCAAAAAATTAGGAAATTTCGAGCCTCGGGTGGGCCACAAACATAAGGATCAACCGTCTATTTAGATGGGCAACCTTTGGACGGTTTGGATCATTCTATTGGTATGATTTTAGTGATGTAGCCAATAATTGGATTGTTTTGTGGAGTATCATCAGTGTGCCACATGTACGGTGGACATGGGCGTAGCGGTGCCTTTGTTTACTCATGCAACTCTCCGAGGGAGCCCAAAAAAATTTCACCCCATTTATTTCCTAATCTCTCCTCTCAAAGAGGGTTTCATTTATAGGCTTATTTACTCCCAATTCATTTGATTTCCATGCATTTACTCGCATCCAAACGCACCTCAGAGGCCATTTACCTCCATTTACTCCCAATTCCTCCCATTTACCGCCATTTATTCCCATTTTCTCTCATACTGTCTGATGATTTCTGCAGCTTTCATGGAAAAAAATGATGTGTGAAATGTGATTTTTTGTTTGTGTTCTTAGGATCCTCTGCTGTTCAATCGCTACATTGATTCAAATTCAGTGTAATCATTTCTGCTCACTCCAATGTCAAAATCCGGAATTACGAAAACACCCATGGGCAAGGTTGCTAAGCAACGTTCCTCAGATACTGGGCTTTCGGGTTCCAACCCTTTTGACTCTGACTCTGACTCCGAGTTGAAATCGACCCCTTCCGGTTACAATCAAGGCGAGATGAGAGGTGCTTCTTCTGCATCGTCGTCTCCATTTGCTGTGTCTTCAGCCACCAGAAACCAATACAAGAATGGTTTCCGTGAGTCAGGCGGGCTGGAGAATCAGTCCGTGCAAGAGCTAGAAAATTATGCTGTTTACAAGGCCGAAGAGACTACAACGAAAGTCAACAGCTGCCTGAAGATAGCTGAGGAAATTCGAGAGGATGCTACGAAGACGCTTATCAATCTGCATCAACAGGGTGAGCAAATAACGAGGACCCATACAACAGCTGCCAACATTGATTATGACCTCAGCATGGTAATGGATTTTTCCTTTGTTGATTTTGATTTATCTATTCATCTCAGTGGCCTTTGCTAAACCCACGTGCACCTCTCTACAAACACCTCCATATGCGCACCTGTCGTGTGCATGTGATATCTGAGCCTTGCATCAGGTCTGCCCCACTGTATGGATGAACCAGCCCAAAAATCAGGACGGTGGCTCACCTGATGAGTGGAGATGCTTGCTTGTTGGACCAGTGCATCTACACAGTGCGACCCCTTGCATCTTCCAAACTTACACTAACAATCATATTTATAGCTAAGCCATTTGGAGGCATACCTTTTTTTGTTGAAACTTCTTCAATTGGATTTTCCTTTTTCTGTCGAAACAGTGGAGATTGGATGTGGGACTCTAGTGGTTGCTCTAATCATAAATCAAAGTTGGTCTATTGATTACCCTAGCTTTGTCTTAAAGTTGAGGTGCCTCTTCTCATTCAATGGTGGAAGCTTTTCACAACTATTACGATAAGATAAATTTTGCTCTTAACTGTCTCAAAAATATGGAGTATCGATTACCCATAGGTGCATCTTGTAAGCAGTGGGAAGCAGGTTTTAAAAAAAGCATCTTAGCACCCTTTATAATGGGAACGGTCACTCTCCATTCTTTTATATAACGAAAACATCCTATTAAATAATGGCCATTACTTTCAACACAGTGGCCATTTTATGACAAAATAATAGCCATTATGTCCAAAAGCTGCTTTTTAACCATAGTGGTGTTACATCATGGATTATAACATTGCTCTCAAGCAAAAGGAAATCTGCATTTCTTGTGGGAAGCATGTCTTACATTTTCCTATTTGCCCATTTTTATGTTTCCTAACAGCCATTACCATTACTAGGGGGTATGGCATGTGAGGGAAGATCAGGGAGAGATTGGAGGGGAAGAGGAGATCGGAAGGGAAGGGTGCAGCTAGGTGTGGCCTACACATGCCTAGCTGAGAGGGAGGGAGGGAGGGAGGGAGGGAGAGAATCTTAGATATGCCTCCTTCTTGGGCCCACATCCTAACTTGAGCTGCCATAACTGATGGACAGAATGGATATCACATTATGTGGGCCAAATTTGTAAGGAGTTGCATCATGTGGGCTACATGCAAGCAAAGAGGAGAGAAAAGGTGCAGGTACTCTCATGAAATGATGGACGTGATGGAAATACCCCCGGTTGAAGGGTTAGGTTGTTATGGGATCATGACCCCGTTTTGAAAAACCAGGGACGGAAGAGAGTGATATGGAGACTCCTCCCATCTCCCATTTTGTGGCTTGAAATTTATATGAGTTCAATTATGAAGAGTTGTCGTTGGTTGAAAAACTTGTAAGTTAATAATTGGGCAATATCTTAGGCTGGTGAGGAGATGTATGGTACTATGTGAGTAGTCTCTTGAATAGTGGTGAAAGATGTGGCAAGAACCACTAATTGATTTCTCAAGCTCTAGTTCGATGGCTATTTGGTATGCAATTTGGAATGGCCTGTTGAGGACTGACATTGTTGAGGTGCTGCTTGCTTATTCTTGGGACCCATTGAAGGGAAAGATTCCAATAAGTCAAGGTGCATTCTCTTTTTGAAGGCCTTGAGTTGTGTAGTAACTCGATTTGGGTCTTCTTAGTGTCGCAAGAGACTTTCAAATCATCACAACACGGGCCTCTAAGTTGAGGGCTTCACTAAAAGAGTTGGGCATGCACTATCATGAGGCTTAACAAATCACGGTCATTCTCTAGCCAATGTTTGCGAAGTTCAATTTTATTTGTTGAGCATGCTTTGACTGTAAGAATTCATTGTTATTTCTTTTTTCATTTCTTTATTAGTAGTATGTTTGTGTTTGCATGCACAGTTTTGCATTTGGTCATGGATTTGTACTTTGTTTTTTTACTTGTGAAAGTTATCAAATCCTATTTCAATTCCCAACATTTACACATGCAAACAAAGTGAGCTTTTTACTCACTGGTAACAGGGAACATCTCAACATCTTCCTTTCATGTTGTTGTCAGGGTGAGAAGCTTCTGGGAAGCCTTGGGGGCATGTTCTCTAAAACATGGAAGCCGAAGAAAACTCGCACTATCACCGGGCCTTCTATTATGACAGGTAACTTAAGAAAGTCTTGTGGTTGTTGGCCTTGCCTTACCTTACCTTAATGACAACTGTATCTGATTTAGTTGTTTGATACACAGATAATTCATCCAACAAAAGGGGCAGTCACAAGGCACAAAGGGAGAAGTTGGGACTAGAGCAGAATCCTAGAGCCCGATCAGAGCCTCGACAGTTTTCTACACCTTCTACTGCACTTGAGAAAGTTGAGGTTCGTGTTGCTGTTTATTGGTTGAAGAATCTAATACATTATAATGCTCATATAGTTCTAAGAAATGTTGGGAGGATGCACACTTCACAGTTCTATGAAGTGCCACACCCACCATTCACTGGCTAACATGTGCGATGAATGGGACCGTTGATCTGGTGCGTGACAAAATGGATGGGCTATAGGCTGACAAATTATAATGATTGGACAAGTTTGACCATCCAATTCTTGTGAACCGTTGCTCATTTCTGTTTGTCAAGCCAACCCGATGGCTACTATAGTCTACTCACCCTGCCTCATTGGATATCGCTTATCCATGTGGTTACCAACTAAATCATCATGATGACCACACATAATGTATGTGTTTTGTCGAGTGAATATTCCCTGAAATCGGTCACGTCAGGGCAGCATGATTCTATATGTATCCAACCGTTTCAGTATTTCTTTATTGATCCGATGCTATTTCTTTTGGGGGAAATCAGGTGGAGAAGGCTAAGCAAGATGATGCCTTCTCAGACTTAAGTAACTTGCTGGGTGAGCTGAAGGATATGGCCATTGATATGGGATCGGAGATTGGAAGGTCAGTTGCTTGTTTTGAATGGCATGAACTCAAAATCTTTTTTTTTTTTTTTTTTTTTGGGAGCAAGCTATGCATTTTTTTTTTGGGAGCAAGCTATGCATTGTCATGCAATGATCTTGTCTTGGATAATAGCCCAAAAAATCCATGCTTTTATCATGCAAGGATGCGCAGCATCTTTCATAAGTGTTTATTGAAATTGGATAAATTAGCCTTGAAAGATGGTGCACTATTACAAACAATGGCTTTGAGAATAGAGGCCCCAGTACCGAGTTTTCCAGAGACTTATCTCAAACTCTCGCCAAGTCGAGTTGACTCGGCCGAGTTTCAAGTCAAGTCAGCGACTTTTAGAACTATGGTACCATGGACACAATTGACAACCACAAACTTCTGTTGGACACCCGAGCTGTAAGTCAGGCGGGGACCCATCATGTCCGATGACATGGCTGGGCCCAAAAAATAGGCCCAGTCCATTCCTTTTAGACAAGCCATATGTGGATGTTGAATGTGGACTGGTTGGCAATTCCTTTTAAGACTTCCAATCGGTTTCATACTTATGGGGACTGGATGAGTTGATACATGGTGTGGCCCACCAATAGATGGGTTTGATGTCCTAGCTTTGTGCATCTAAGGCTGGCGATGGGCTGCACCTGGGTTTAGCAAAATCAAAATTTTGAATTGGTCCGACCTGCCTAGTTCAAAATCCAGGCCTGGGCCCGACCCATTGGCAGGTCTTGGTGCATATGGGCTTGGCAAAGCTCTTCAAAACATTAGCACGTTGACTTGTCAAAAAATAAACAGAAAAGGGAAAGAAAATTCTTTGGGAAGGAACAGAAATTAAAGACCTAGAGACTTTCCCTCTTTTTCTTGTTAAAAAAAAAAAAAAAAAAAAAAAAAAAAAAAAAAAAACACACACACACACAGAAGGACATTAATAAGGGAAATGGAACTTGGACTGGAGTTGAAATTCTGTGATTGTTGTCTCTATTGTCTATAATCGAAAATGACACTGGCCATCTTTTGAGAAATGATAGTCATTGCAGGTATAATGATTAACCATGATTTTGTTCTCTCTTTTGAGAAATGATAGTCGTTGCCGGTATAATGATTAACCATGATTTTGTTCTCTCTATCACAGTATCATATTCATAGTTACTTATCAGACATGCTAGTTCTATTTATCTTCTGAGGAAAATTGGTTCCTTACTCATGCCTCAATGGTAGACTCACAAGAGTTTCCACGTGAGGTTATGGATTCAAGCGCCCATTGTGGTATGAGTGCGTGGGTGTGTGTGGGGTGTGAGTGTGTGTGTAAAAAAACTTCTGGGGAATCATAATATCCTTAACCTGAGCTAATTTGTAATTTTCCTTGGACTCCATATTCTGTACACGTGAGGCCATGGCTTGGTGATCCAGTCTGTCAATTTGATGGGAACCAACATGGAGCAGGCCCACTAATATTTTGGTCTTTTTCACTTTGAATTTGGACCACTTGTGTTTCTCTTTGATGACTACTTTTGTGCCACTGATCAAGAGTTTGGGACCTCCATCATGGTGGTGCACCATAGGATGAACACTGGTACAAGATGGAAGCCTCAACAAACTGTACATTTATTGATACTCGATGAGCCTATCTGCATTCTAGGAGCTTATAAGAAAGTCTTGCTTAATGAGCTTACATTATAGAGTTACAGGTGGAGCCGCCTTCTACTCAAAGAATCAATTGATATGGTGGTCACATCATGCTGCCTTCCGCTCAAAGAATCAATTGATATGGTGGTCCCATCATGCCTTAATAATGTCTCCATCCAATGACCACATTTAGGTGGGCTCGGTTGGATATGGTTAGGAAATCCGATGGTGGGTGTTTGGGGTTATTCCCCCATCCACTTAAAAACACAAAAACTTGACTCAAAACCCAATCAAGTTGAGTCAACTTGAAAACTCGATCAAATTTCGGGATAAATATTACGTGTTTTTCTGAGTTTTTTCCAGTATTATTTAATATTTAAAAAATATAAAAAAAAATATATGTGAATAATGTCGAGTGTACCAAATCCAGTAGAGTTTAACAATTTTTTTAGAGTTTTTGGTTTTTTCAACTCAAGTTTTTATTGAGTTTTGGCTTGAGCTGTAACCAGATCGAGTTTTTCTTGAGTCTTAGTGAAATTTGGTTGGGTCGGTCGAGTTGAGCTTTTAAACTGTGGTCTGACCACACATGAACAATTTGGCCCACCAAAAGTAGGCCCCACGTGCAGTTGTTGGGCTGATAAAACTTTCAATTGAACACCTTCTATCTCATCTACAGTGTATTATCTTCATTTACTATTACATCCATTTGTGTCTATGGGTTGCGTAAAGGTGTAAGTCCAGCCAGCCTAAACTCGCTAAGGGTACTCCAAACTGTTCAATGTATATAGAAATACATCACATCAACCTGGATTTGCCAAATTGTTGGCCCATAGACCATTGTAGATTGAGCATGGCCTGATATCACAATGACCGGACGATCCTGATCATCCAATTTGTGAACCTAGAATGGATGGTGAAAAAAAATGGTCAATGGCCCGAATTTGACAAGTGAGAGAAGATGGTTAAGATTGCCCAATCAGTGAGATTCTCAGTATACACCACGTCCACGGTGGAGCCAATTAGATCACATAATGTGATGGGATGGTACACCCCCATTGACATCCGGCAGGCCTGACGGCACCTGGACCTGGAGTGTTCTTTTTTTTTTTTTTTTTTTTTATTTGTTTGTTTGTTTGTTTGTTTCTCATTTCAATCCCTTAGCTAAACAAATGTTGTATGTTCTTGTGGAAAATGCAGGCAGAACAAAGCTCTGGATCATGTACATGATGATGTGGAGGAGCTGAACTATCGGGTGAGAGGTGCCAATCAACGTGGCCGTCAACTGCTCGGGAAGTGATTGGACTTTCATTGGTTTTGATATTTATTCAGCCCCACGCATTTTCTCAAAGATCCAAAACATTATATTCATTGGTTTGGATACTTGATCATTCATTGTTGGGTGCTTTGATCATGTTTTAGTGCGTGTTTGGTTGCACCAAATATTGTGACATTCATGATATTCTTCGCAAAATTATATCTTGAAGTGTGCAGCCAAACACGCCTTTAAAGAGTTACTTTCTCTTTTTCCCCTTTTGTTTTGATATTTGTAAAAATAAAAACACTATGGAATTGAATCTATTTTATATGTGGTGATGGTGACCATATCAACATATGCTTTGGTCCGATAAGAGCACATTGCGGGCTGCCATTGATCTAGACTGTCCATCTAGTGGGTTATATCTGTGGATAATCCACGCTTGAAAAGCGTGATGGGACGATCTTAATGACCCGATTTGTGGCTTTCAAATGCACAGGAATATTGAAGATGGTTAATGGATGGTGCATGATGAAGGTTGGTAAATGAAATTAGGAAATTTGCCTTTTGGGTTATATACAAATGATCCAGCCCAATAGAGTTAATTCAGTCAGGCCTGGGCTAGGCACAAGGCTCATTGCAATTAGTTCTTAGACCCAATGTTTAAGACCCACAAATGACACAGACCCATTTTCCTGGGCAGTGTGGTCTGACCATTGTTCCAACTGGGTCAACCCATTGCAATCAGGATATTTTAATTAAATTTACTTAAATATCTACTTCTATTTTTTATTTTTTTAATTTATAATTCTCAAACATCAAGTTGAGTTTTGGGTTTTTGAATTATGATTTTGTTGGCCACACTCCATCAATGAGATGGCCCAACGCAAACAACCAGGATCTAATACATTTAGGCCGATCAGACGGATAAAAATTCCTAGATAGCTTAGATTTTTCTCTTTTGATGGTTTTCTCCCATTTGTTTTCGGTGTTAAAACACCCAGTGTTCACATAGTGGGCCCCATTGTTTTGATGGTTTGTAAAACATGATTACGCCCCGGACTGATGCTTTAAGTGGTCCATTATTTTTTTTCATTAATTAATTTATTTATTTTACACACGCACTCGCACCAAAATGGGTACTCAAGCCCATGACCTCGTGTTGAAACTCTTGTGAGTCTAGTACTGAGGCATGAGTAAGGACCATGTGGTCCATTAAATTCAACAAATGAGAACAAATCAATGGTTCAAATTCCACAAACAAGTTTTCTTCAACCAAGTATTAAAATCATTCAATTAAGGAAAATGTTCATGTAAGGTCCACCTTATAGTAATGTTATGGTAAGGTTGAGTTCTAGGGGTCCCACCATGATGCATGTCAGACATCCACCCCGTCCGTTAGATGCGTCCTCACATTTTAGGCTTAAAGCCCGAAATCCAGCCTGAATCATGACTCAGGTGAGTCACACAATAGGAAACAGTCGAGAGTGCATAGCCACCCATTAAAGTATTCTTGATTGTTTGTAGGGCCCACCAAGATGTGTTTCAGAAATCTGACCCATCCATTGTGTCCCTCGTGAATGAGGGCTGCCACCAAATTTCAGGCTATTCCAGAACTTCTGTGGGCCCCACAAATATTTACATGTTATAGGCATGAGTGATTTTTGGAACAAATGAGGGGACTCATCAGATGTACAGGTCAGATGCCCAACATAAATCAAGGTGGGCCCCACAGAGCTATGGGAAGGTCTACCTTGCAGGAACATTTTCCTTCAATTAATATCATTTTAGATTAATAACCTATCCACAATGCACTCCATGATTTGGACTGTGTAGCTTGTAACAGAGAGAGAGAGAGAGAGAGAGAGAGAGAGAGAATTTTTACCACAAATTTCCTGAGGAAACTATATCTTACCAAATAATGCCTTCATGATTGAAAATGATATGGAGGAACTTTTTGAGGGATGAAATTACAAAAATGCTCTTATTTAATTTTCTTTTCCTTTAAAATGCAGTGAAACTCAAAATCTGTTGGGCCCACACGGTGTGTATAACATCGAACCCGTTAAGTGTATTATCACACCAGTGATAACAAGAACAAAACATCAAGTCAATCAGATCATTGGATAGGTTGCTCTTAGAATTGGGATATTTTGAATGGTGTAAATTATTTTTTATGGATTGGCCCACCTAAAGTTATTATTGGTGTGCATCTGTTGGATAGGTTGAATGTGAGATACATGACATATGGCCGTACAATTTTTTATTTTTCATAAAAGCATTGGCCTGAAATATCGGTTATTGGTGGCATTGTTTGGTAGAATCCAATTCTTTGAGGAATTTTGTAGTAAAAATGAAAAAAAAAATAATGTTAGAAGCTATTCCATTGGAAGCATATGCACTAAGAACATGTTGAAATGAGCCTTAAATTTTTAAGTTCTGAGGTTATCAGTCGACCAATCACTCTAATTAGTTGATTAAAAATATCATGGATGAGACAGTTTGGTCTTTGGACACTTTTCAAGGTGTTCGGTCAATCAAAATTCTATGACCAAACTTGTTTGGTTGGGCGATCGACCGTTAGCTTGCACAATTTTATATGATTTTACGTAAGTTGTTTATAATTTGAATTATTTGATATATAAGCAAGTGTAATTGGGATTAAGATAAGACTAAGATGTATATTAGGATTTGAGAGAGTTTTTTAGAGAGAAAAGTTAAGAGTTTTCTTTTGGGAGCATTGATTCGGATAAGTTCATCTCTTGTAACTTTTGATTTATAGTACATTAATCGCTTTGTATCGTGGCTTTTTCTGTAAGAGTTTTTCCACATAAATTCAGATTTGCTAAATTGTGAGCACTTTGCTCAATTCTACTATGTGGTAGACCCACTAATGTGGCACATGTGATGAGTGATGAGGGGCACAAGTAGGATGAATGTAGACCATTGATATCATTTTTCAAACCATCAATCATGATGCAATGTGGCCCACTAATAAATGGAGTGTCCATGTATTCTCACTATAGGTCCTACCTATGATCATCCTGGTTCCTGTACACGTGTACAGATCTAGCACATGTGCTGAAATCCTATTCAGCGCTTGAGGATGTCCGCTTTGGAATTAACCTTTCTCCAAGGGAATTCGGATCATCTGCTCGGCTTCAACAGTATTTCCCTGTTTGTGATGACTTGATTGGTCCAGCTTAGTACCAACATTGACTGAGCTAGATCAATCAGGTCGTCGGCAGGATTTGGAAAATCCTGTTAAAGTCGAACAAATGATCAGAATTTCAATTCTATTCTAAGAAATCGCCGGTAGATGATACGATAGTGTTGGAAGAACCAGAATAAGGCAAATCCATTTCTCCATCGTTTACTCAGTTTGACTATAAATGTACTACACTCTCCTTGAATGCGATTAATTAAATGAATACGCTCATCAATTGTATATATATTTTAACCATTCTCCATGGACATGAGAAGGAAGAGTGTGGACGGTCCAGATTGATAAATAGTCCTACATATGCTGTTATATGGATGGATCTACCATATTCCCTGCCTACAAGCTCTACATTATTATCTACTGCGATGTTAGGCCCAACTTGATACATTCATGCCATCCATCCATTTTTTCATGTCATTTTAAGGCTTGAGCACAAAAATGGAGCAGATCCAAATATCAGGAGGCTACACTGGAGGAAACAATGGTAATTGAATGCCCCACCATTAAAAACTTCTTAGAGCCACCATAATGTTTATTTTCCATCCAACCTGTTTGAAAGGTCATAGCAAACATGGATGAAGGAAAAAAAAAAAAAAACGCACAAAAATTTGTGATTAATGGTCCATCACCACTGTTTACTCTTGTATGGTCCATCTTGTGGTCCAAAGAGCTTTGGATCAAGATGATATTTGGGTGGTCTCTTCATCTAAGGTGTTTGTGACCTTATATATCCACAGGTCGGATGGCAAATCAACATTATGGTGGAATCTATAAAGTTTTTAATGGTGGGGATTCAATCATGACTGTTTGTGGTGTGGTCCACCTAAATTTGAATCAGCTTCATTTTTTGGATCATGCCCTCAAATAGGCTTTTAAAATGGTTGGACGGTGTGGATTTAAGGCACATACTGTTGGGCTTGGACGCCTCAAACCTTCAAGCATGAAGACCACCGGCCGGCCGGCCGGCCGGTCGGTCACGTTGGGGATGAAGACAGCAATATCTGGAACGTTTTTTGGGCCGACCGGCCGGTGGGGGGTCCGACCGGTCGGGCAGTTTCCTTTTTGGACTTGGTTTCTTGCGTGGTTTTGCGCAAGGAGTTTCTAATTCAGGTTTTCTCCTATTTAAGGAGATGTAATCCGAGATTAGGGTTGACGCCAATGGGCCAAGGGATTGAGAGGGTTCTAGGGTGAGAGAAAGAGCTAAGGAGGAAGCTTGGAGTTCTCTGGGTTGAGGGAAATGGATGGGTTTGTCCTCCTCATGTGAGAATTAGTTTCAGGTAGCTTGGGATTTCTTTTGTGGGCTGTGATCCAAGGTTTTCTTCTATAATCTCTTATACCTTCTGATTCATAGTCGTTTTGTGTCGCTTTGTGTCGTGGTTTTTTACCCTTGAGGGGTTTTTCCACGTAAAAATCGAATTGCCTTTTTGTGTGTGATGATTTGCTTGTTGATTGCCATTGTGGTGTGTTCCTCGCCTGCTTTGATTGCTTCCGCTGCGGGGCTCCTAACCCCAACACATACATCACTGTGAGTCCCACAATCAGAGGTCCCACTCACCTTGGTGGAATGGGTATCACCTAATCCGCTCCCCAAGCAAAGGTGGGCTACAGGAAGTAGGGTTGTCGAGCCTAGCCCGCATCGGGCTGGGCTATTAAGCCCGAGGGTTGGCTTTGGGCTTAAACTTTTAGTCCATTTCATGAACGAGTTGGGCTTGGACTTAGACATCCTTAAGCCCGTTATCCCACCTGACTGACACTTATTTAAAATTAAAATCCATCATGTTAAAAACCTTTCCCCCTATTTATGGATTTCTCTCAGCCTAAGGCAAAAGGCCTCTGACAGGACGTTGAGTCGCTGTTACAGAAGTAATTTACATGGGACGTGGATTTTCTTGGAAAGCCTTTCATAGGCTCGAAAGTTAGGTGGGGCCCACCATGATGTTTGTTAGAAATCCACCCCATCCATCCTTATTTTGAGCTCATATTAGGGCACACGACCAAAACTGAACGGGATCCAAGACTTAAGTGGGCCACACGAGAGGAAAAAGTAGGATTAATCAACTACTATTGAAACATTCGTATGGCCACAAAACTTTTTTTTATTTTAATATCAGGTTTTTTTTTCACTTCGTCCCACTGGATATGACCTTATTTATGGCTTTGGATGGCATATAAACATCAATGTGGAGCCTTCCTAGTTTTTCCTCTCGTGTGGCCCACAAGGGTCTTGGATCCTATTCATTTTTTTGTCCCATGTCTTGAAATGAATCTCAAAATGGATGGACGGAGTGAATTTCTCACAAACTTCACAATGAGCATCAAAACATCAATGTGGAGCCTAGGAAAGTTTCATCAATAAGTGTTTCTTTTCCTAATTTTTACTCTCGTGTGGCCCCCATGAGTCTTAGATTCTGTTCATTTTTTGTCCCATGTCTTGAAATGAGATCTCAAAATGGATGGACAAAGTGAATTTCTCACAAACTTCACAATGGGCCTCACCTAGCTTCTGAGCCTGGGAACTTCTCGTCAAAGGCCAATGCATGAAATCCACATCCAATGGTCGAAGATGTGTTGACATGGTAAAGCTCTAGAGGCTCCACCATGATATATGTGTTGTATTCACACCAACCATCCATTTTATGAAATCATTTTAGGGCATGATCTCAAATATGAAATAGATCTGATGCTCAAGTGGACTATACCACAGAAATCACTGGCGATTGAACTCTTACCATTGCTACTTTTTTGGGGACACGAAAGTTTTAGATCAAGATGATATTTATGTTTTCCCTTCATCCAAGTATGTGTGACCTTATGAACAAGTTGGATGGAAAATAAACATCATGGTGGGCCCTAGGAAGGTTTCAATGGTAGGCGTCATTGTCCTTTCTGCATTTTGTGGCATGGTCCACTTGAAATTTGAACCTGCTTCATTTTTTGGATCATGTCAAAAAATGACCTCACAAAATGGATGGACGGTGTGGATATAACACATACATCATGGTGAGGCCCATAGAACTTTGCCCGACCAACATAAATGGCTTTCGTTGTCATCTACAGTTATGGCAATTCATTAATTCCAATATATTATTTTAGACACCCCACTCTAGGCTGATAAGCTGATTAGAATTGGACAATTCAGATAAAACTAAACCCTGAACCAAAAACTTAATCTAAACCCTAGCCTAAACCCTGATCCTAATCTAAATCCTAAACCTAAACCATATCGAACTTGATTCCAACCCTTAGGAAACCCTAGCCCAGTTCCTCAACTCGATGAGTCAACTCACTGGGTCAACTCACCTGCTCAACCTACTCAATTGAGCTTACCCGGTCAACTCACCTAGTTAGGATAGAATTTGAATCAAGCCTTAACCACGCCCAAAACCCAAGCCCAGTCAAAGTCTATCAAAAGACACAACGGCTTAAGATATTTACAGAAGGAGCTCGTGTGAAGGAGTCACCCTACCAAGGCAGGGGATTCATGTGTGACCCGCCGCCAACCACATGGCAAGACCTTCGCCAAAATGCAAGCTCCACACATGTGGTGTACTCTCTTCTGTAATATCTATCCGTGTGCTTTTGTGAATTACCTTTGATGCCCTTCCCTTTTCCTAAAAATTGCACTTTTACCATTCCATCCAACCCATGAGATAATGCCACGTGGTGATCTCAAATCTTGTCATCCAATCCCTTTACAACCCTAAACTCTAAAGGAACTACAAGAAAACTAAGCTGGGAGGTTATAAATAACCCCATCTCCCTCATTTCTAAACAATCCACTCTCATTTCAACTCACCAAGAGTGTCTCACATACATCCTTAGCCAGCTCATCCCTCCACCTCAGAGAAGAGAGAGTTCAAAGAGTGAGAGCCTAGTCTTGGTCTAGTCTAGCCTAGCCAGATCCCTAAGCCTTCCTAAGATATCTAGGTCTCAATCCCAATTACTCAATTTGATACCTGTGATATCGTCGTCCATCCAACCATCCAGTTCATAATTAGTTGTATCAAACCATACCTTAACATAGTGCAACATTCACTACCTTCCCAACCTCCCTACTCCTTGTATTAACTAGCATTACATCATACCACTTTTAGCACCTAATTAGTTTGAGTATATGGTTGTGGCTTATCAATTTGATCAGATCCTGCCCATCAGAAACTTTGACTGATCAGACACATTATTATCCCCCCCCCCCCCCCCCCCCCCCCCCCCCCCCCTCAAATGCATTATCTCATTTACCGTGCGTGAGAACTAATCCAAACCTTAAGGAGTAAGTCAAATCTTATAAAGTAGAAACCATACACTTATACGAGCAAAGTGGGTGCCTAACTGTAATGACCCAGGTTTTCGAAATAATTAAAATAACAATTTAATTAATTATTTAGTAATTTACGTGAATTATTATATTGATACATTAATAATAAATCAACTGTAGTGAATTCATGTAGGATCTCTTTATTAAAGTTGCTCAAAATAAACCCTAAAACAGAGTAGAAGCGACGGATTTCATAAAAAAAATCACAAATTTACAATAATTACGAAAATGCCATTAGTTAAACTTAAGTTAAACTGACGATTTTAAGTATGCCAGTTTCTGATGATCAGTTTCATACAAAACTTCATATAATAGTTTAGGGGTATATTTTAACCGTACACGTCAAATTTCAGCCCTCCAATCATCCTACAAGTACCCTAATCAGAAATCGGTCCATAAGTGGGCCATCTAATTTTGAATCTACCTCATTTTTTGTATCATGTCCTAAAACTCTGTGGCCTACCTGATGATCGGAGTGGATTTCGTACATACATCACGGTGGGACCCATGTGCACTACGTACACGAACATGCACCCGGTCAACGCGCGTTGACCGTGTATCACGAAGACAATCGTTTTCTCCACCGAACGCTGCAACAGCGTTGCTCGCTATCCGTCCGTGCGACACACGCCGTCCATTTGTGGCCCCCTTATGGTAAATCTGAACCATTCATTCTCTCCCTCTCCCCCACACATGGAGTCCCCTTGAGCATTTTTCACATCGGTCGTCTATTCGATCTTCTTTAAATCGCCGTCCAAATCAAAAGAGGCCAAGATCCTGACCGTTACTGTGCATGGTAGCCTGGGAACTGCTCCGTTAGGGTCGTGTGGACCCCACCTAGGTCTCCAACGTGTCACTTGTGACTTCATCTACAAGAAACGAAAAACGGAATCCTTCTCCAACTCAAACTCCACCACCTTCAGTCCGGTTGTCTTGCCGCAAACACCAACCATCCAAGTCCATCTTGGACCGTCTAAACACATCTAAGGTATTGTATAAAACCCCCCTAGGTGTCATTTTTCTAGAAGAGAGAGGGTCGTCAGAGAGAGAGAGAGAGAGAGAGAGAGAGAGAGAGAGAGAGAGCGGTTAGAGAGAGAGAGGAGAGAGAGAGAGTTAACGTAGTGTAGACACCCCACCCTCGGCTACACTGTTGGTAGAGATAGCTGGATGAATGGAGGGCCATACCCCCAAATTCCAAGTCCAAACTCAGCCAAACTCACCCTTATAAGCCCCAATCCATAACCTAACTCAAGCCTGAACCCAGTCAACCCACCCCTAAACATCAACCTGAAAAACCCCCCATAAGAAAAACCAGTCAAAAAATTCTAAAAAAGTCAAAACACTGAGTCAACCCGCTGAGTCAACCCGTCGAGTCAAACCGTTGAGTCAACCCGCCGAGTCAAATCACCGAGTCGACCCGCTGAGTCAACTCACTGAGTCAACCCACCGAGTCAAAACAGCAGCCTCGAGACATGACCGTACCACGCGCTGGAAACCGAGGAGCGTCCGTACGGGCGGCCCCCTGGGGGCCGCCCAAACATATTTACGCAAACTGCCACTCTCTAATGCTATAAATACCCCCCTCCCCTTCTCATTTCAACATCCCTCCGAAGCCATCCAGCCCGAGTGCGATCTGTCCCTCTACCCCTTAGCCCATCTTTCCACCAAGGAGAGCCCGAGTGAGGAGAGTCTAGCCCTGGTCCAGTCCAGCCTGACCACTGGTCCAAGTCTCCCAAGCCATCCAAGTTTTGATCCAGCCACTCGAAGCCAATCCTTGCGACACCTCCGTCCATCTAGCTGTTCCTTATTAGCATCATTTCATTCGCATCTAGCATAAGTGCAACATTTACTTTTCTTCCAACCCCCCTGCTTCACTGCAAGCACTTTGATTATTCAAACACACAGCATGCATCCGCATAAAGCACCTGTCAGTTCGAGCGTATGCTCTGGGCTTGCCTGTTAGTGAAACCTGCCCATCAAAAACTCTTACTGTTCAAACCTGCATTCATGTACATATCACTACAAGCACTTTGATCATTCAAACACACAGCATGCATTCCGCATAAAGCACCTGTCAGTTCGAGCATATGCTCTGGGCTTGCCTGTTAGTGGAACCTGCCCATCAGAAACTCTTACTGTTTAGACCTGCATTTATGCATCATGTCATCTATGAGAATGTACGAGGATTAAAACAGACTTTCAAGTGTTAGTTCGATTCTGTGAAGTAGAGACCATACTTGGGTACGGGCAGTGTGTGGGGTGCTTAACCTCTTCCCACCCTATAACCGTGATCCCTTACCTCGAATCTCTGGCCGCAGATCAAAAGGAGTCATTTTAGAGGAAGGAATCTTCGGATCCCCTTCTCTAACGTTTCTACGGGGTTTAGCCGATTGTAGATTCGAAGTAACTGGCTAGTGGCGACTCTGGTCTTATATAAACTCATTTAAACACATCCAGCTTAACACGACAACCAAACAAAGCCCTCGAGAACGAGGCAAGCCAGTGGCACAAACGGCGATTCGCACTCACGCATCCTCTTCTTCTTTTCCCGAAAGGAAAATGACGAACGTCGTGTGAGAGCGCGGAATGGCGAGGGTCCACAGAATGGCGACTCCACTGGGGAAGAGCTAGTCCCACTAGTTGTGATCCAACTTGAAAAACAGATTCCTTCCCTTACTTGAAAGTCATTAGTCCTCATACAATCTCATCTGCATAGCATTCTACCCAAAACTCAAAAAAATAAAAAAACTCTAAAACCCAAAAAGAGTAGAGTATAGTCCTCACCATTGCGCCTCCTCGGGCTCAACATGTTCGGAAACAACTTCCCTTCCGCAGCATAATTCGCACTCGGGCACAGCAAGCCATGTCCGACCACGAAGAAGAAACTCATCTCTTCCCTGCTCTTGAGATGACCGAAGCACAACCTCAAGCGCAACAGCCCATTGATAATACGCCAATCATATAAGAATTGGCACAAGGAATGAGAGCAATGCAAGAAATGCTCCTGCAATTCATGCAAGCACAAGCCACCGCAGCAGCCAACAATCAGGTTGGCCCAGTTCAGCAATCTCAGCAGCCATGTCGGGTCCCTCCGGCCTCCAATTCAAATCAAGCACAACCATCGGAGTCTGCCCAAGACTACCGACAGCAGCCGTCTCAGCCCTTCGTTATGGGGCATCCTCCTCAATACCTCCCCGCGACGACAGGGCCATCTCAGAGCACTCCCATCGCAGGGACTTCCAGTCAGCTTCCAGTCAATCTTGCAAACAACAGTCTCAGTAGATCTCAACATGTCCCCACCGAGGGGACCCCTTTTCAATTTCAGCACATCCCCGCCGATGGGATTTCAATTCAATTTCCAGCAACAGGGACAGCACTGGCGAATGCCCACAATGGGGGTCAGTGTCAAGCCCACATCAATCAGCGTACAGTGGCGAATACCCAACAAGGGGGTCACTTACCAGCATCTCAGCCTCCTGCAAACAGGAGCACTTTTCAATTCCAGCACATCCCCGCCGATGGGATCCCAGTTAATTTTCAGCAATCTTCAATTCAGCAAACTCCAATTAATTTCCAGCAAGTTTCAGTTCAACCTTCAGTACAGTCTCCAGTTCATTTACAATCATTTCAAGCACAAGTTCATCAGAATCCAGTTCAATCATCAAATCAACTTCAGCAACCCGCAGTTGCTTTTCAGCAAACCCATAGGGTCGAAGACATCGACCACTATGCCGAAGAAGAACGTGCCTTACTCCAAGAGGCACCAGTCGCTCGAACAGATCATTCAGGACTGGACGAGTTGCGGGAGCAGTTCCAGATCTTGCAAAATCAGCTTCAGCGACAACAAGGAATCGATCTACCTTCGACCAAGTTCAGAGACTTGTGTCCTTTCCCAGATGCTCAAGTACCTCAAGTACCTCAAAACAAACTTTCAAGTGTTAGTTCTTTCCAGTAACCCACCTGAATTTCCGTGAGTAGTTGGAGGGGGTATCGGGTTATGCTGATTATTCTGAAGCCCAATTACGCTGACCACAGTCCCCAACACTTTCATCATTTCTTGTAGCAGCTGGTTTTGTTCGGCCAACCCAGGAATTGCCGTCGTCGTATTGTTGGTAGCGGGTGGGGTGGAGGGCGTCCCGTTTTGCTCGCTACGACCCGTCATGGTAAATCTACGAGTCAAATAGAATCATAAGTTAATACTCAATGGGGTTGGTGTCGTCAAAGGATTGGTTTATTCATCTTAAATCTAAGCCTAACCCATAACCCTAGGCATTGGAATCTCGAAATTCTCTCTGATACCAAGCTGTCACGCCCTGAAATCCGAGACTCGAGTACAACAACTCAAGGCTCGAGTTTCAGTGTGTGAATTCAATCCGAATATAACCTGTAGAGAAATTTCATTCCACATACCACAATAAAACCAACTAAAGTATTTTATTAACCATAAATTAAATCTCAATTGGAAATTAAATCAAACAACTACATCTACTCTGCAAAATATTCAAATCTACTGAAGTCTACTTTCAATCAGCTTTCAAAGGAAATAAATTCAACACCTAAGCTAAGATTAGTCTTCTAATAAAAGTAGTCGTCCAGATATTCTGCTTCAGCCGCTGCTCCTTCCTCCTGATATCCTACAGGAACTGTGGTGATTTTGGTGAGCTAAAGCCCAGTGAGATCATTTCCATCACAAGTAATATTCCAGTTGATAAGATGTTAGACGTGAATTACTAACAGCTAGGATTATATGAATATATAAGGATATGGTGAAGATTTAAACATCTTATGTCTTATTAGGAATGAAGCATGATTATCATAATGTCATGTATGTTATGATACGTGTAAGAGCACAAACGTCTAGGAACTCGTTGCCACTGAACATTAGGACCTGTCGCAAATCAACCATGCTCACCTAACCGGTACAACGAGGCGGCAAATCAACCATGCACACCAGTGGGCAAATCAACCATGCACCACTGATCCAACCGAGCAAATCAACCATGCTCAATAAGTGAAACGACCAGAACTCGCTGCCACTGAACATTAGGAACCTGTCGCAAATCAACCATGCTCACCTAACCGGTACAGCGAGGCGGCAAATCAACCATGCACGCCAGGAGTCAAATCAACCATGCTCCTGTTCTGTCGCAGTGTATAAATGTATATATACGTCATGAGTTATGAGAGCATTCCGCAAGCATATAATGCATTCAATGATTCAATCCCAAGCACACCATGCATGCGATTCACCTGTTAGTTGGTTAGTTAATTGTAACGTCTGATTCATAACTTACTCGTCAACTAAAGTTGATTATGCTATTGTATAAAAGGTAACACATAAGATTTAAATAGTCCATAACAATATTAGAATTAAATAGAGGGGAATGTTAATGATATTCTATTATCGGATTAAGTGTGGTTAAGGGATGTATTTATTATGTAGAACCCTAATGCGAGATATATGAGGAAAGTATATTGAATTCTAAGTCTGATCGCTCACCTAGAATCCTAATACGAGGAATTTGAAGGAGTCCTATAAAGGTGTGAATGGTAGAGTCTAAACCTTAACTCATCATACAACTAAGATAGAAGAATTGGGGATTGGAAAACTTAATCATATAT
This sequence comes from Liriodendron chinense, assembly GCA_003013855.2. NCBI lineage: Eukaryota > Viridiplantae > Streptophyta > Magnoliopsida > Magnoliales > Magnoliaceae > Liriodendron > Liriodendron chinense. The sequence continues at coordinate 2,429,545 of ML058510.1, read as the reverse complement.
TTGAATTTCAATAAGGAAGAATTCTAGAAAAATTAAAAGGAAATCTTGAGAAGAATCACTCACCTGTGATGAACTATAGGCTCAATACCAGCCTAAAACGGAACACGGTTTGGCTCAACGAGTCGCTCAGCGAGTCGACTCGGTTTGGATAACTAGAAAAGAATTTTCTTCTACTCACTTCTTTCTTTCTCCTTTTTCTTCTTTCTTTCTTCTTCTCTCTTCTTTTCTTCTTCTCTTTGTTTGCTGACAGGGGTGCTGTCCCCACAGCAACCGTCGCAACAGCTCAGCTACCCCCCCTTCTCTCTCTCTCTCTCACCGTTTCTCTCTCTCTCTCTCTCTCTCTCTCTCTCTCATTTCTTCTCTTCTTCTTCTTTTTCCTTCTTCCTTTATTTCTCTTTCTTCTTTTCTTCTTCTTTTCCTTCTTATCTCCTCCTTCCTTGCTGCCCCAGCAAGAGAAGCAACGGCAACTACGGCAGCAACAGCGGCAACAGCTGTAACAGCGGCCTCTCACTCTCTCTCTACCGCTTCTCTCTTTCTCTCTCTATCGCTCCTCTCGTTTTCTTTCTCTCTCTCTCGCAACTTCTCTCTCTCTCTCACAGTTCACTTTCTCCCAGTTTCTGTAAGGATTCGACGCAAGAAGGACGAGTTTTATTGCCAGGCTCGCACGCCTGCGCGATCCGCACCCGTTTCCGAATCCAACTTGGATTCGGATATCAAAATCTTGCAAACCGAGCCACCTTGAACCGTTGGAACTATAGGTGGGGTCCACACGACCCTAGGGTAGCTGATCTTGAATGTCCATGCAAGGTACGAACTTGGATCTTGTCCAATATCAGTTTTAAACGACGAGCTGAAGAGAGCTGGCTGATCGGCTGTTGGAACGAAAACTCATGAGGACTATTTTTTTGACGAGAGAAATCAGATGGACGGTTTGGATTTTACGATGGGGCCCATCCCGATGGTCGTAAGGAGCCCCACACTCGACAGCGTGCAGACGCTGTAACAACGTCCGCTGTTTCCGCGGAGAGAAGATGCAGCGAGGTGGGATTCTTTTCCCACCCGCGCTATGTGCGGTGCACGCATACCCACCCTGGGTTCCACTTTCACGTGGGGCCCACCTGCTGTGGTCGCTGACGGACGGTGTGGATGAAACAGCGGCTGCGTCCGCTCGCAGCAGCGCTGCAACAAAGAAGAAGAAGCAGCCCGGCTTCTTGATTCACGTGGTCAACGCGGTTTGACCGAACGTGTGTAGTGCACGTGATGCACGTGGGTCCCACCATGATGTATATGCACAATCCACTCCATTCATTAGATAGGCCACATGATTTCAGGCTATGACACCAGAAATGAGACAGTTCCGACGTTAGATGGCCCACTTATGGCCCGATTTCTGATTAGGGTACTTGTAGGATGATCGGAGGGTTGAAACTTGACATGTATGGTTGGATCGTGTCCTAGAACTATTGTATAGAGTTTTGTATGGTAACGATCACCAGAAATCGTGATCCATGCAAATGTCTTATAACTTGAGTTCAATTAATAGCATATTTTTCTGATTTATTGTAGATTATGTGGAACCTGTCACTTCTATACTATTCTAGTGTTCATGTTGAGCACTCTAATGAAAGGATCATACCATAATCCTTATGGATTGGTTAATATTAACTCATTCATTATTTAAACTATTTAATAACTTAATTATTAGATTAAACTACTAATTAAATTGTTTTTGAACTCTAACACAACTACTGCAAAACCAGGGTTATTACATTCTACCCTCCTAAAAGAAAATTTTCGTCCTCGAAATTAAACGTACCTCAAAATAATTCTGGGTATTTTTCTCGAATTTCATCTTCACGTTCCCAAGAAGCTTCTTCAATTTCGTGATTGCTCCATTGTACTTTAACAAGTGGTATCGTCTTGGGACGCAGTACTTGTTCCTTTCTGTCTAGAATTTTAACTGGCTTCTCAATGTATGTAGTATCTTCTCGAATTTCTAACGGTTGCCAGTCGATGACGTGGGAGACATCCAGTTCATACTTTCGCAACATGGAAACATGAAAAACGTTATGAATACTTGATAACTGAGGAGGTAGGGCCAGTCTGTATGCCACTGCGCCAACTTTAGCCAATACTTCAAATGGTCCAATATATCTTGGAGCTAACTTTCCCTTCTTCCCAAATCGCATGACTCCTTTCATTGGAGAAACTTTCAAAAATACATGATCGCCCACGAAGAATTCCAATTCCTTCCTTCGGTTATCTGCATAACTCTTCTGTCGGCTTTGGGCGACACGGATACGTTCCTTTATAATTGCAATCTTCTCAGAAGTCTGTTGTACAAGTTCAGGTCCTATCAAAGCTTTCTCGCCTACCTCTGTCCAACAGCTGGGGGATCTACAAGGTCTACCATAAAGTGCTTCGAACGGTGCCATTCCAATAGTCGACTGGTAACTATTATTGTATGCAAACTCTATCAGAGGAAGATGGTCGTCCCAATTACCCTTGAAATCGATAACACAACACCTGAGCATATCTTCTAATATTTTATTCACTCTTTCTGTCTGGCCATCAGTCTGTGGATGAAATGCGGTACTGTAATCCAGTTTAGTTCCCAATGCTGCTTGCAGACCTTTCCAGAATCGAGAAACAAATCTAGGGTCACGATCGGAAACAATCGAAACAGGCACCCCATGAAGTCTCAAAATCTCCTTGATGTACAACTTACTCAGCTCTTCTAAGGAGTTATTCATTCGCACTGGTAGAAAATGAGCTGACTTAGTTAGCCTATCTACAATCACCCATACGGCATCATGATTTCTCCCTGACCTGGGCAGACCTACAACAAAATCCATGGATATACGTTCCCATTTCCATTCTGCGATTTCTAATGGTTGCAGTAGTCCAGAAGGTCTCTGGTGTTCAGCTTTAACCTGTTGATAGGTGAAACACTTAGATACAAAATTTGCAATCTCCTTCTTCATGTTACTCCACCAATATGTTCTGCGAACGTTGCGATACATCTTCGTACTTCCAGGATGTATTGTCAACTTGGATCTATGGGCTTCCTCCAAAATTTCTTTCTTTAGTTCTGCTATGTCTGGCACGCACACTCTTCCTCGATACCTGATTGCTCCATCTATCCCCACTTTCCATTCAACTGCTGCATCAGTGGCTACAACTGAAATTCGATCCTGGAGCCACGTGTCCTGCTTTTGGGCGTCTATGATTCGGGTTACCAATGTTGGCTGGATCGTCAAATTTCCGAGGAAAGCCATAGTGCTATTTTCCCATTGTTGGATCTCATAATCCTTGATATTTTCTAACAATTTCCATTCTTGCATGGCGAGAGTTGCGGCAAGTAATTGTTTCTTCCTACTCAAGGCATCGGCCACGACATTTGCCTTGCCCGGATGGTAACAGATGTCGAAGTAATAGTCTTTTGGGAATTCTAGCCACCTTCTCTGCCGCATATTCAGCTCTTTTTGGTCAAATAGATATTTTAGGCTCTTATGATCGGTGTATAGTTCAAACTGCTCTCCATACAAATAATGTCTCCATATTTTCAGAGCGAAAACAACCGCGGCTAGCTCCAAATCGTGAGTAGGGTAATTTTGCTCATGTTTCTTCAACTGCCTGGAGCCGTAAGCGATCACCCTTCCATTCTGTGTAAGAATACATCCTAGCCCTTGGTGAGAGGCATCCGTGTAGACGACAAATTTTTCTCCCTCCGCTGGAATCGTTAATATCGGTGCCGACGTTAAATGTCTCTTAAGCCTCGTAAATGCTAATTCGCAACTGTCGTCCCATATAAAGGTCTTACTCTTCCCCGTTAGACTGGTTAACGGTCTCGCAATTTTAGAGAACCCGTCGATAAACCTCCTGTAATAGCCTGCCAAACCCAAGAAACTTCGTACTTCAGATGCATTTGTGGGTTGTTCCCAGTTAATCACGGCTTCGATCTTTGTCGGGTCTATTGAGATTCCCTTTTCCGACACAACATGGCCCAGAAATTTTACTTCCTTCTTCCAAAACTCACACTTTTTGAGTTTTGCATAGAGTTGGTTATCCTTGAGGATCTGTAACACAGTCCTAAGGTGTTCCTCGTGTTCCGCATAAGTCTTGGAGTAGATGAGGATATCGTCAATAAAAACAATGACGCACTGATCGAGGTAAGGCTTAAACACCCTATTCATTAAGTCCATAAACACCGCCGGAGCATTCGTGAGCCCAAAAGGCATAACCAGGAATTCATAGTGGCCGTAACGTGTCCTGAAGGCGGTTTTTGGTATGTCTGGGTCTTTGATTCTTAACTGATGGTACCCTGACCTCAAATCTATTTTGGAGAAGTATCGAGCTCCCCTTAGTTGATCGAACAGGTCATCGATACGAGGCAAAGGGTATTTATTTTTAATTGTGGCCTTGTTAAGCTGACGATAGTCAATGCATAGCCTCATCGAGCCATCCTTCTTCTTCACAAATAGGACCGGAGCTCCCCAAGGTGATGTGCTGGGCCTTATAAATCCTTGATCCAGCAGTTCTTGTATCAGTTTCTTTAGCTCTCTTAATTCCAATGGGGCCATGCGGTATGCTGCTCTAAAAATCGGGGCGGTCCCTAGTATCAATTCGATGGAAAAGTCCACTTCTCTCCGAGGGGGCAATCCAGGGATTTCTTGGAATACGTCAGGAAATTCGTTAACTATGTGTATTTGTTCGGTAAGGTTTTCCTGATCTTCCGTCTCGGATAGTGCTGCCATGCTTATTATTGAATCTACATGTTTGCCCCCATGAAATATGATGACTGATTGATTTGGGACGGAGAAGGTCACTGTCTTTTCGTAACAGTCTAAGGTGGCGTGATGTGCGGCTAACCAATCCATTCTCAGGATAATTTCGAATCCCGTCATGTCCATGACGACTAGGTTTGCTGGCAGGCAAGTCTCGCCTATCAAGATGGGACAGTCCTTACATATTCGATCTAATACTACCGATCTACCAATGGGTGTGGCAATAGTTAGATTCCTATCCATGTTCTCACTAACCAATTTCAAAGAAGCGACCAAGGATGCAGAAATAAATGAGTGGGTAGCCCCCGTATCAAACAAAGCCTTGGCAGGTGTCGTGAATATAAAAAGCGTACCTTCGACTACTGTCCCATTTGCGTTATGCTCGGGTGGGGCATCTGTGACTGCGTAGCACTGTGCTGCTGTTTCTTCAGGAACTGGTTCTTCTTCTGGTGGCATTTCCTCATGTTCCTGTGCTATTTCAGGCTCCCCTGTTGGCGGGGCTACTGCGTAAACTCACCCTTGTGCTTGCTGTCTTGGAGGTTGGTGACCAGGCCTCGTAATAGAGAAAGGTTGTGTTTGTTGTGGTCTTTGCGAGTATTGTGGAGGCCTCTGGTGTTGCACATGTGGTCGATGTTGTGGCTGTGCATATTGGGGTGGTGGTCCGCGTGTCTGGGACACCGGGCTAGATGGCCCCTGGAACAATAAAGGGCATGATGATCGCGTGTGACCCACTTCGCCACAATTATAACATCTCCCTTGAAATTGGTTGCTGCTCGCTGGAGGCGGGGGTGCAGAACTACTCATCATTCTCTGTCTCTTGTCTGCATGTTGGGGTAGTGCAGAAGATGATGCCTTGTTTTTCGACCCTGTGTCGGACTTCTTCTGATCCCGATCCTTCCAAAACTCCTCAAAGTCTCTCTCCACCACCAAGGCCTTATTAAAGACCTCCATGTAAGTCGTCAGTTCGAAGGCCCGCACTCTGCTGCGTATTGGTGGTTTGAGGTCGTTCTCAAATTTTCGGGCCTTATCCTCTTCCTCTCGTACCATAGAAGTGGCATATCTTGCCAACTCTGTAAACTTGGCTTCATACTGCCTAACGGAAAGTTTTCCCTGTTCCAATCTCATGAATTCCACTATCTTTTGATCTCGCATAGTCTTTGGGAAGTATTGTTTATTAAACTTGTTGCAGAAGGAATCCCAGGTCCACACAGTGCCTGGGGCAACTGATCTCACCATGGATTTCCACCAGTGATATGCTTCTCCTTCGAGTATAAAGGTGGCTAAAGTAACTTTCTCCTCGTCTCTGCATCCCATCCCATCAAAGAGTTTCTCCATTTCGTTGCGCCAGTGTTCAGCCTCATTCGAGTCGGGCGATCCGTTGAATGAGGGGGGTTGTAACCGCTTGAATCTTTCCAGTAACCCACCTGAATTTCCGTGAGTAGTTGGAGGGGGTATCGGGTTATGCTGATTATTCTGAAGCCCAATTACGTTGACCACAGTCCCCAACACTTTCATCATTTCTTGTAGCAGCTGGTTTTGTTCGGCCAACCCAGGAATTGCCGTCGTTGTATTGTTGGTAGCGGGTGGGGTGGAGGGCGTCCCGTTTTGCTCGCTACGACCCGTCATGGTAAATCTACGAGTCAAATAGAATCATAAGTTAATACTCAATGGGGTTGGTGTCGTCAAAGGATTGGTTTATTCATCTTAAATCTAAGCCTAACCCATAACCCTAGGCACTGGAATCTCGAAATTCTCTCTGATACCAAGCTGTCACGCCCTGAAATCCGAGACTCGAGTACAACAACTCAAGGCTCGAGTTTCAGTGTGTGAATTCAATCCGAATATAACCTGTAGAGAAATTTCATTCCACATACCACAATAAAACCAACTAAAGTATTTTATTAACAATAAATTAAACCTCAATTGGAAATTAAATCAAACAACTACATCTACTCTGCAAAATATTCAAATCTACTGAAGTCTGCTTTCAATCAGCTTTCAAAGGAAATAAATTCAACACCTAAGCTAAGATTAGTCTTCTAATAAAAGTAGTCGTCCAGATATTCTGCTTCAGTCGCTGTTCCTTCCTCCTGATATCCTGCAGGAACTGTGGTGATTTTGGTGAGCTAAAGCCCAATGAGATCATTTCCATCACAAGTAATATTTCAGTTGATAAGATGTTAGACGTGAATTACTAACAGCTAGGATTATATGAATATATAAGGATATGGTGAAGATTTAAACATCTTATGTCTTATTAGGAATGAAGCATGATTATCATGATGTCATGTATGTTATGATACGTGTAAGAGCACAAACGTCTAGGAACTCGTTGCCACTGAACATTAGGACCTGTCGCAAATCAACCATGCTCACCTAACCGGTACAACGAGGCGGCAAATCAACCATGCACGCCAGTGGGCAAATCAACCATGCACCACTGATCCAACCGAGCAAATCAACCATGCTCAATAAGTGAAACGACCAGAACTCGCTGCCACTGAACATTAGGAACCTGTCGCAAATCAACCATGCTCACCTAACCGGTACAGCGAGGCGGCAAATCAACCATGCACGCCAGGAGTCAAATCAAGTATGCTCCTGTTCTGTCGCAGTGTATAAATGTATGTATACGTCATGAGTTATGAGAGCATTCCGCAAGCATATAATGCATTCAATGATTCAATCCCAAGCACACCATGCATGCGATTCACCTGTTAGTTAGTTAGTTAATTGTAGCATCTGATTCATAACTTACTCGTCAACTAAAGTTGATTATGCTATTGTATAAAAGGTAACACATAAGATTTAAATAGTCCATAGCAATATTAGAATTAAATAGAGGGGAATGTTAATGATATTCTATTATCGGATTAAGTGTGGTTAAGGGATGTATTTATTATGTAGAACCCTAATGCGAGATATATGAGGAAAGTATATTGAATTCTAAGTCTGATCGCTCACCTAGAATCCTAATACGAGGAATTTGAAGGAGTCCTATAAAGGTGTGAATGGTAGAGTCTAAACCTTAACTCATCATGCAACTAAGATAGAAGAATTGGGGATTGGAAAACTTAATAATATATTTGAATTTCAATAAGGAAGAATTCTAGAAAAATCAAAAGGAAATCTTGAGAAGAATCACTCACCTGTGATGAACTATAGGCTCAATACCAGCCTAAAACGGAACACGGTTTGGCTCAACGAGTCGCTCAGCGAGTCGACTCGGTTTGGATAACTAGAAAGAATTTTCTTCTACTCACTTCTTTCTTTCTCCTTTTTCTTCTTTCTTTCTTCTTCTCTCTTCTTTTCTTCTTCTCTTTGTTTGCTGACAGGGGTGTTATCCCCACAGCAACCGTCGCAACAGCTCAGCTACCCCCCCTTCTCTCTCTCTCTCACCGTTTCTCTCTCTCTCTCTCTCTCTCTCTCTCTCTCTCGTTTCTTCTCTTCTTCTTCTTTTTCCTTCTTCCTTTATTTCTCTTTCTTCTTTTCTTCTTCTTTTCCTTCTTCTCTCCTCCTTCCTTGCTGCCCCAGGAAGAGAAGCAACAGCAACTACGGCAGCAACAGCGGCCTCTCACTCTGTCTCTACCGCTGCTCTCTTTCTCTCTCTATCGCTCCTCTCGTTTTCTTTCTCTCTCTCTCGCAACTTCTCTCTCTCTCTCACACAGTTCACTTTCTCCCAGTTTCTGTAAGGATTCGACGCAAGAAGGACGAGTTTTATTGCCAGGCTCGCACGCCTGCGTGATCCGCACCCATTTCCGAATCCAACTTGGATTCGGATATCAAAATCTTGCAAACCGAGCCACCTTGAACCGTTGGAACTATAGGTGGGGTCCACACGACCCTAGGTTAGTTGATCTTGAATGTCCATGCAAGGTACGGACTTGGATCTTGTCCAATATCAGTTTTAAACGACGAGCTGAAGAGAGCTGGCTGATCGGCTGTTGGAACGAAAACTCATGAGGACTATTTTTTTTTACGAGAGAAATCAGATGGACGGTTTGGATTTTACGATGGGGCCCATCCCGATGGTCGTAAGGAGCCCCACACTCGACAGCGTGCAGACGCTGTAACAGCGTCCGCTGTTTTCGCGGAGAGAAGATGCAGGGAGGTGGGATTCTTTTCCCACCCGCGCTACGTGCGGTGCACGCATACCCACCCTGGGTTCCACTTTCACGTGGGGCCCACCTGCTGTGGTCGCTGACGGACGGTGTGGATGAAACAGCGGCTGCGTCCGCTCGCAGCAGCGCTGCAACGAAGAAGAAGAAGCAGCCCGGCTTCTTGATTCACGTGGTCAACGCGGTTTGACCGAACGTGTGTAGTGCACGTGATGCACGTGGGTCCCACCATGATGTATATGCACAATCCACTCCATTCATTAGATAGGCCACATGATTTCAGGCTATGACACCAGAAATGAGACAGTTCCGAAGTTAGATGGCCCACTTATGGCCCGATTTCTGATTAGGGTACTTGTAGGATGATCGGAGGGTTGAAACTTGACATGTATGGTTGGATCGTGTCCTAGAACTATTGTATAGAGTTTTGTATGGTAACGATCACCAGAAATCGTGATCCATGCAAATGTCTTATAACTTGAGTTCAATTAATAGCATATTTTTCTGATTTATTGTAGATTATGTGGAACCTGTCACTTCTATACTATTCTAGTGTTCATGTTGAGCACTCTAATGAAAGGATCATACCATAATCCTTATGGATTGGTTAATATTAACTCATTCATTATTTAAACTATTTAATAACTTAATTATTAGATTAAACTACTAATTAAATTGTTTTTGAACTCTAACACAACTACTGCAAAACCAGGGTTATTATAGGACAACTCCTGGCTCCACGCCCCATCACCTTCACCGATAATGAGTTGCCACCGGAAGGACGCGATCATGGGCGATCCCTCAACATTGCTTTACAATACAAAGACCTCTGCGTCCCACTGGTCCTTATCGATAAAGGCTTAAGCTTAAACGTCTGCCCACTTAAGACTGCGGAACGTCTGGGAATCAGTCCTTCATTTCGACCCAGCACCATATGTGTTAGAGCATTCGACAACACCCGCCGATCAGTGGAAGGGGAGGTTGACATAGAGGTACAGATAGGTCCGGAAGTCTCCACCATCACATTCCAAATTCTGGATATATCAGCCTCTTTCAACATGTTGCTCGGACGACCTTGGCTGCACAAGGTTGGAGCTGTGCCATCAACCCTGCATCAACGAGTGAAATACTTCTGTGGAAATCAAGTGATCTCTATTCATGCAGAGAAGGAGCTCATCATTCCTTCCAATACTGCTGCCACTGAACCAGACATCCCAGTCATCGATATCCAGCACTCTGAAGAAGACATCCCGTTTCACAGTTTCGAATTCGAGACTGTGAACTCTATCGGCAATCCAGAACCAATAAAGGTGGACCGTGTCTTTTCACCGGCAGAACGTCTGAGCCTTAAATACCGAATGAAGAATCATTTCAAGTCTAGAAAGGTACCGTTGATATATAATCAACGCAAATGGGGACTCGAATACAGGGCAATCTTCATGGACAAAGGAAGGAAGAAATTTCGGTGCTCACCCATCCAATTCGTCAAGCTAGGAGAACCTTGCAAAGATCCAGGAGGGAATCAACCGACTGCACTACATAGAGGCCTCCCGATGAGCCTAGTTTGGGCCACGTGGCCCCCCATTCGATGGGATCAGATTCTCGAACCGTCTAAGCCTCCAGAAGAAGAAGGAAATGATGAAGATGAAGAAGAAAGTCAAATACAGCAGCTTCAGGACCAGGTCACTCTAGCACTTGCTCCAAACCAGGGGCACAACCTGCCCGCTTCAATTCCAGCCAGTCAGGGGCACAACTTGCCCATCTCAGCATCAATCAGCAAGGGGCACGACTCGCCCATATCAACATCAACAATCATCAGCCAGGGGCAGAAGCAGCCCATCCATTGGACCAAGAAAGGGAAATGGCCAGCCCTGGATTGGTCCGATGTCCAGATTCTGAACTTGTGTCTCACTACGGAACCAGACGAACTGCAATGCGAGGTAAGTGATCTGGGAGGGACTGAGTAGGACTCAGATCTCGAACCCGACCAGCGAGAAATCATGGTCATTGGGCCAGACCGTGATTCTTCGCCCGAATCATCAACCCCCACCTCTTCAGGGAAGGAAGTGTGGGGTCCTGAATGGTCATCCATTCCCCTAACTCTGGAATCAGTCAAAGAGCCATCTGAGGGCTCTGGCTTCCAAAAAAAAATGCCTGTTTAAGCAGCGACCGGAACTTTGGAACAAGTTGGGCTCAATCATGGTCTGCAATGCCCACTTGTTCAAAGTCCCGTGAATTTCGAAAATCCAAAAAAATTGAAAACTTTCAAAAGCCAAAAACATCTAGCATTTCCATTTTAAAAAAATCTCAAAAATAAAAAAAACATTTCTTTTCCTGCATTCAATAGTGTGCCAAGTTCGTCTAAAGAGTCACATAAGTTTGAAGTCGAATCATATGATTTTGACATCGAATTAGACTTCGAGCTCATGGGTTTAGACAAAAGTTCGAGATGAGGAAGATGATGATCCTGCTGCCGAACTTGAGGATCCAAAGCCAATGTTGTAGCCGATGATTTTGAGATAGTAAACTTGGGGACACCTGAGATCCTTAGGGAAGTATGCATTGAAAAATCGTTACCACCTGAGATGAAGTAGAAAATGATAGAGTTCCTAGCTCCAAGATTGTCCAACTTCGCGTTCTCATATGAAGACATGCCGGGGCTCGATGAAGAGCTCGTTGTACACCATTTGCCAACCAAGGCAGATATGAAGCCAGTGAAGCAGAAACTTCGAAGAATGAAGCCAGAATGGACTCTGAAAGTTCGAGATAAAGTCATCAAACAGTACAATGCGGGATTCTTGGTAGTCTCTAACTATCCTGAATGGCTCGCCAACATCGTACCAGTACCCAAGAAGGATGGCAAGGTTCGAATGTGCATCGACTTCCGAGATCTCAACAAGGCCAGTCCTAAAGACGGCTTCCCTTTACCACATATCGACACTTTGGTCGACAACACTACTGGGTACAAGGTCTTCTCATTCATGGACGGGTTCTCAGGTTACAATCAGAGTAAGATGGCCGTCGAAGATCGCGAGAAGACATCGTTTATCACTCCCTGGGGAACCTTCTGTTATAGGGTCATGCCGTTCGGTCTGAAGAACGCAAGAGCAACATATCAGCTAGCAATGACAGCACTATTCCATGACATGATGAGCAAAGAGCTTGAAGTATATGTGGACGATATGATCGTCAAATCTCTCACAATTGAAGGACACTTTGAAGATCTGAAGAAGTTATTCAACAGATTAGAAAAGTACAAGCTCTGCCTCAACCCTCAGAAATGTGTCTTCGGTGCAATGGGAGGTAAGCTCCTCGGCTTTATGGTGAGCGAGGATGGCATCAGGGTCAACAAGACCAAAACCAGAGCAATCATCGAGATGCCCCCTCCTAAAACAGAGAGAGAAATTTGTGGCTTCCTCGGCAGTATTCAATACATCAGTTGCTTCATCGCACAGCTCACACCTATCTGTGAACCCATTTTCAAGCTCCTTCGGAAGAATGTTCCAAAAGAATGGAATGATGATTGCCAAGTCGCTTTCGACCGCATCAAGAAATATCTCATGAATCCTCCAGTTCTAGTGCCACCCACTCCCGGACGACCACTATTATTATACATCTCGGTAGCAGCAGAAGCCATTGGCTGTGTCCTCGGCCAGCACGACGAGACCGGGAAGAAGGAACAAGCAATATATTATTTGAGTCGAAAGTTCACCGACTACGAGACCAGGTATTCCCCGATCAAGAAGACCTGCCTCGCCCTAGTTTGGGCAACTCAGCGACTCCGTCAATACATGATTGCGTTCCCTATTCCCCTACTCGCTCACATGGATCCGCTCAAGTACTTGTTCGAGAAACCGGCACTCACTGGAAGGATAGAAAAATGGCAGCTACTCCTATCTGAGTTCGACATCACTTATGTCACTCAGAAGGCAATCAAGGGGCAGGCCCTCGCCGATCATCTTGCCGTCCACTCTCTCTTGGATTATCAACCGCTCAAGACATTCTTCCCTGATGAAGATCTCTTGCTTATCGAAGGGGAAGAAAAGAAGAAGAAAGATGAGTGGACATTATTTTTCGATGGCGCAGCAAATTCTAAAGGGAGTGGTATTAGAGCGATCCTCTACTCTCCAGATGATGTCTCTATTCCTATCTCAAGACACATAGCATTCGAGTGCACCAACAACATGGCAGAGTACGAAGCATGCATCGCTGGCTTCAGGGAAGCCATGATCTTGGGCGTTAAGAAGCTACTAGTATTTGGAGACTCACAGCTTATCATCAATCAGACCAATGGCGAATGGAAAACCAAGGATGAGAAGTTGATACCATATCATGTGTATCTTGAAAATCTGATCGAAGAATTCAAAGAAGTCACCTTCTCATACATGCCCAGAGCCAAGAATCAGTTTGCAGATGCTCTCGCCACACTCGCGTCAATGCTCGAGATCCCGAAAGGAGCTTCAGAATGGGAGCTCACAGTCGAAATTCAAGAAGAACTTGCTTTTTGCCTGCAAATAGAAGAAGCCAAAGCAGTCCCTGACAAACCCTGGTATGCTGATATCAAGCAATATCTCGAAACCTAGGAGTATCCATAGTTAGCAACAGCAACAGATCGCCGAACCATCCAGCGTTTGGCCTGCCAGTTCACCATCGGTGGCGAAATTCTTTACAAGCGATCCTATAATCACATCCTCCTTCGATGCGTCGATGAAACAGAAGCTGCAAAGATCATGGAAGAAATACACGAAGGAATCTGTGGCCCATACATGAACGGGCGCATGATGGCAAAGAAGATTCTACGACTCGGCTACTATTGGCTCACCATGGAGACAGACTGTTGCCAGCAAGTCAGAAAATGCTTCAAGTGTCAGGAGCATGCGAATCAAATCCATGCCCCCTCATCAAAATTATACAACCTGACCACTCCCTGGCCCTTCTCCATGTGGGGACTCGACATCATCGGTAAGATTAGTCCCAAAGCGTTAAACGGTCATGAGTACATACTTGTGACAGTCGACTACTTCACCAAGTGGGTAGAGGCAGCCTCCTACACCACGATTACAGCATCTCAGGTGATCAAATTCATGAAGAATAACATCATATGCCGATATGGAATCCCTAATGTTATCATCACAGATCATGGGACCCCGTTTATCAACAAAAAGATGGATGACTTTCTCAGTAAGTTCAAGATTCAACGTCATCGATCAAGCCCCTACCGTCCCCAGATAAATGGTGGGGTAGAAGCCGCAAACAAGACAATCGTCAGGATACTTGAGAAGATGGTCGTGACCTATCGAGACTGGTCAGATATGCTCCCATATGCACTTTGGGCCTATCGAACGTCTGTACGGTCTGCTACGAGCGTTACTCCTTTCGAGCTTACTTATGGAATGGAAGCAGTTCTGCCAGTTGAGGTGGAAATACCATCACTACGAGTATTACTAGAAAACGGAATTGAAGAAGGAGAATGGCAACGGGCCAGATTCGATTAGTTGCAGCTAGTAGATGAAAAGCGCATGCGTGCGCTAAGTCATTCTCAGTGTTATCAGAAAAGGATTGCTCGGGCTTATAACAAGAGAGTCCGAAAAAGAAGTTTCAAGGTAGGCGACATGGTCATGAAGAAGATTCTACCATCGCACCTTCCGGATCCCAAAGGAAAGTTCAAACCCTCGTGGGACGGGCCGCTGATCAGCAGAGAAGTACTTCCCGGAGGCGCCCTCAGACTCACCAGCATGAGAGGGGTGGATCTTCCTGAGCCAATCTACGCCGACAAAGTGAAGATCTTTCACGGGTAAGTCATTCTGACCTTATCAAGAGTTACTTTAATAGAGCTGAAGTCAAGAGGTCGAAGCTAAAACCTCTGAGAAATCATTTCCGTCCACCAACAAGTGTTTCAAATAAGGGGATTCAATAGAAAAAGAAAAAAAATATACAAAAAAAGAAGAAGAAAAAGAATACAAAAGAAAAAAAAGAGAGAAAAAGAAAAAAGGAAGCTAAAGCAAGGCACCCGAGAAAAATCAACCCAAGAAGAAATATAGTCATCCATCCATTCATCTCAGAAGGGTCTTTAGCTACGACCAACGGCTCTATCATCGTAACTTAGGATAAGGGCTGAAAGACTGCCATCGGCCGGCAACGACGGATTCCCGACCTTTAGCCGCCGCAGTTATCCAAAGATCCAGAAAAAAAAAAAGAAAAAAGAAAAAAAGGAAATGTATGCCTAAACAAAGAGGGCGGAGTGAAAACCCAAAAGGGCGCTCCGAGTAAAAACAGTGGGCATACAACGGACTTGGTGAAAATTCGAAAGGGCATCGAGGGTAAAAACAGCATAGCTGCCAAGGGGGCAGGCAAGATCAAACACCCGGGACGTGGTGAAAACTTGAAAGGGCGCCACGGGCAAAAATGACGGGAAAAGGCCGGCTGTGGTGAAAACTCGAAAGAGCACGACAGGCAAAAATGGCTCAAATGGAAAAAGAAAAAATAAAAGTGCAGGTACCAGGAAATCAGACAGTCCAGATCGGTTCGAGCAGTCACAGTCCAAGAATAAGAAGAATGCAGTCAGGAACGAAGAGCTCTACAAATTCTGACAATCTCAGGAGACAACAGTTTCCATTGCCTACACCTCTAGGGAACCAAAGGATCACATAAGTCAAATCTCGAGACATTGGTCAAAGCATTGGCCGAGCCCCAGTTCTGATTCCTATATCCCGACACAAAATCCAGACACACTCACAAGACAACTCATGGCACAATAGATTCTCAAAAAAGTTTTCTTCTTTTTCATTAAAAGCATCATATTTCTTTTACACATATCATGTCATCTTTTTCAAAAAATACAAAAAATTCATCATCATCAATCATATACCATGCAAAAAAAAAAGGAATGTGCAGGTGGCCAACACAATCAATCTCTACCCTCCTGCTCAGCCACATCAGGTAAGTCCTCTGACTCATAATGAAGTAGTCTCGCTCTCAACTTGCTCACCTCCATACGCAGGTAATGCACCTCATCGCGCTCAAGGGTATGGATCATGGCCTCCTCATCAGACAACCCCTGATCGGTAGCCAAACTCCTCGACATCATCTCAAAATGATACCGAAATCCAGAGATCTCAAACAGCAAATGGCCATGAGCGGCCAAAAGGAAACCAGGATCAATGAACGGGCGCTCCTCAAAGGGTTCATATGAATCAGATGAAGAGCCGGCATCTCCAAGGATATCCTGCTCATCCTCGTCAGCAGTCTGGTGCCAACAAGGGATACGTCGATACAAAGACTGCTCAGCAACCTAGTACTGATATGGGGCGGTCGCCATCGGAAAGGCCCGCAACTCAAAACCAAGCAGATCAGCAGTCAGATAACTCGCCCAAGATCCATCGACCCGAGTCCTAAAGTAAGAGATCCTAGATGGAAGCGCTCAGCGCCCGATACCCATAAAAGCAAAAAGAGGAACATCCTGCTCGTACCCAAACTGCAGCAGGAACCGGGTAGGGTGGTAGGAAAAGTAAGATCGAAAGCCTACCAGCATCAGAGGAAGGCGCTGTGCATCGCAAAGCACTGGAGGAAGTAAAAGCTAAGATGACTCCCAACGAACATTCCAGTCACAAAGTTCAGCGAACATCCTGCGATACAAAGGCTCACTCATCCTAGCTGTATGCGGAAGAAACTCCATGATGTGCCGCATAAGGTCTGGGCGACGGGTGTCAGGAAATGGTACAGGAACAGTCAGCGAAAGACGCTCCCATAGCCAGACCTGATCACAAGATGGAAAAGAAGTTCAGCTAGAGCAAAGCAATTCCTAACAAAGCAAGAAGAAAAAGGTGCAGAAAAGATACCTGAAGAAAAGCACAGCAGCCGCGAAGGACACGAGTGCGGCCTAGGGCACAGTCAGTCAGCCCATTAAACAGCTCGGCCAAGATGAGAGAAATGATCCCCTGACGTCGGATAGCTCGGCTCATCACCTCAAAAAGCAAAGGAGTTTGGGACCTGCGACATCCCGAGAACAGCACCTCAGCTATCAGGCAGAACATCAGTGCGTTCCAAGCAAGGATAGAATCGGCCACACTCTAAGGACCCGAAAAAAGATCATACAGTAAGTCCAAGGAGAACACTACAGCATCCTGACCGACAGCTGCAGGACGAATAAGATAGGGGATCCCGAACCAGTTCTGCGGTGTGGCAGTCTTCGGCGAGAAATACTGAGTATAATCCCAAGGTAGGCCCGTCAAGCGTGCAAGCTCCTCCAAAGAAGGTCCCATCTCCATATCGTTGAATGCGAACAAGTTCAACGAAGAGACCCAGTCAATCAACGCAGCTCTAAGCATCCTCCAATCAATGTCAACTCTAGCCATATGGATCAGACTGCCGAATCCATAGGACTCCAAATCCCGAATCTCATAAGCTGACAAACTATCAAGCCAAGCAAGTAGCCGTGGCGAGCAAGAAGGACGAGGAAGCAGCTGACAAGTCCTCACTGGAACCCCCGCCAGAACAAAAGGCCCAGAAATCAATGACAGCTCATAGAGGATCGGAAGATCAACGGGCGAAGGAGAAGGAAAAGCTGGAACCTCTGCAGACTCGACAGCCCCTGACCTGCCCTCAGTAACGACTATGTCTGATATAGTCGCATCACTGTCTGAAACTGTCACAACCTCAGCCGCATGAGAAGACTCGCCCACCTCATGAACAGAGTGCGCAAAAGACTGACGATCAGGAGAAGGACGACACTCTCCATCAAAAGGGCTATCGGTGAAGATCACACTACACATCGTGGCATCCTGGCCAACCTGACCATCAAAAAATACATCCGAACCATCAAGAAGGGTCCCGGCTACCCCAATCGAAGAATCAACGGTCAGATCTGGACCTACGGCCCTCTCCAACAGGAAATCATGAATCCAGTCATCATCCTGACCAATCAAAGGGATCATTGAGGCATCCACACCGTCCATCATCAGGGGGACATCATTAATGATCACATCAAGTCCACCCAAACAAGTATGCCGCACAGCTTGGCCCTCATCAAGAGCATCCAAACCGACAAAGGTATCATCTGAACCATCCATCCCATCTAGACATGAGATCAGCCCATCTATGTCCATCATGGTCCCATCACCTCCATCAATCACATCATCCATGTGGCCCACACTCAAGGGACACATAGCCTCACCTATGTCTCATCTCATCATCTCATCCATACCACCCATTTTTCCCACAATCAAAGGCCTATCCAAATCTGGAATTACAGCCATCCCACCATTAATAGAGCCATTCAAAGCTCTCCCAACAACCGCCCCTAACCCATCATCAATACCCCCATTCAATGCTCCATCTCTACCATCCATTAAAGAGATTCCACCATCATTAAAGCCTTCACCACCTCCTGAAGTGTGGGACCCACCATGAACAGCCCCCACAGCCCCTAAATCTCCACCATCCATTGCCCAAGAAAGGACAAAGCAAGATGAGGACAAAATGAGAAGGGAAGATGAGACAAGGAAGAGATTCATGGCTGGATCGAAAAATTGGGTACGAGGATGAGGGAGACAGCAGCCAAGAGAATATGCTCACTGTCCGAACCAGAGCCAGCCCAGGCTGCACAAGAGGCGAGCCTTGGGAGGCCCGCTCTGGGCCGCCCGTACGGACGCGCTCCTTCTCTCTCCGTCGGATTGGCTCCATGGTTCTTAGTAGGTGAGGCTGACAGTCCACATCAGCAGATGGCACCCTGAGAGCCGCCCAAGGCTCCAATCCATTCCAGATTGAGATTGAGATTGATCAAGATCATTTGGAAGGTACCCCACCGGTCCAATCACGAAACACTGCGGCCAGAATGGATCTGATCAAATCAAAGAGAGGAAAAGATGATCAAGAGGGGGCCACAAGCAATCCGAGTCATTCAAAGACTAGATCATCATGATCTAAACCATGGAAGAACCTACATGAGCCACTAAATAGCAAGATCAAAGGCCCGATCATCAAGAAAGATGGCCGGAACCCAAGATCTGATCATCAGGTGGGCCCACATGCCAAATCCAGCAATCTGAGCTGTTCGAGTCATCATCCACACCATAAGAAGCCTTCTTAGCCTCACAAATCATCAAGAAGAGGTGCTCCAAAGTAAAGCCGAGGTCTCAAGTGGGCCCACAGGGCCGAATCAAGCCATCTGAACCATTCAAGTCACCATCCATGCAATTAAGAAATCTCCAGTCAAAGCGTCCAGACATCATCAAGGAATTTGAGACAAGTCAAAGATCGTATATTCATTCAGAAGATTTTTATATAGAAGAAGGTAAAAGCCAAAAGAAGAAGGTCATACATCAAGTAAGCTGAATACAAAAGCAAGCTACAAGTCGCCAACATAGTCGTCATCGTCCCTCCTCTCGTCCCGCTCTCGACGATGAAGATCCATCAAAGGAGCTGTCACCAAGCCTCTAGTATATCTGCAACGGCCCCCAGGAACATAGAGCGGAGGAAGCAGAGGCCCCTGGCCATATAGCAAGTACCACTCATCATAATCACGATCCGGGATCGTGAAACAAAACCCGGGCTGGCCCACAAGAGCGTCAGCTATCTCATCAGCTGGGATCTGAGCAACTGGAGGAGGTGCAGAACAAGGGACTCTGGCCACTCCGGTAATCTGTTGAAGCAGCCTCTCACCCAGATACCACTGAAATGATTCAGCGTCAGAAAGCATGATCCGAAGGCATGAAGCATCATAGGTCTCCACACGCTGAGGGGTGTAGTAGAGTGGAAAGTTGGCGTATGACATCCGAGTAAGCTACAACAAGGGAGATCATCACGATCAATTACAGTACAGCACGAGGGATAAGGAAAGCAAGATACTTACATCTTCGACGGTCAATCCATCTATGTCAGCACGCCAGTTGTCCCCAGAAACTCGAGAGTTCCGCTGACGGTTTTGTTGATGCCAATACATGTGGCGATACAAAGATGGCTCAATGTCGTCCCGCATCCTCGACGCGAGGTGGGGAAAATGGTCATAAAAGCAAGTCTGGGCAAGGGCACACCTAATAATTAGAAAGAGGAAGAGGGTAAATGTCTCCAAGAAAGGAGAAAGAAGAAGTACCTCAATGACAGGCCAGAAACCTGTGTAGGACCGACTATTCCGACTTGTTTTATCCAGACCTTGAAAAATATGAGTCAGGATAGCCCCGTTCCAATTGTAGGGGTGGTGAAGATCCTCAACCAAGTGAAGAAATTTAGGATCGACCCTCTCATTTGCGTGGCAGAGAAGGAAAGACCCGAAGGCATAAGTAATCATGGCCTGTGCCTTGTGGAGGGCCTCTAGCTCGGTAGTGGGGGTGACGGAAGCAAAAGTGTTGTAAAACCATCGCATCTTTACTTGATGGCCTTGGAATTCATCTTCAGGCGGGACATCACCAACAAGCCATAGCCAGTTAGTGGAGGTGATGGGAGCAAGAGAGCTGACTTGGGGAACAACTGTCCCATGAAACGGAAAGCCAATTTGCATATAAATATCCAGGAGAGTTATTCCCCATTCACCACAAGGGAGTTGAAAGGTGTGGGTCTCATCCCGCCACCTCTCGCAAAGAGCCGCGAGCATCATGCAGTTGGCACTGTTGTTATGGAAGCGTAAGGTAAGGAGGCCAGCAAAAGGAGTGTCAGCCAATACTCATTCAAGCAAAGGCTGTGGATGTTTCACCCAGTTGTCCCAGTGGTCTTTGGTACCTCGAACCTTGATGGCGGGAAGAGGTTGGTGCTCTTGAGCCAAAGAACACATATGGGCCCCTCGGCGGATGATGAAGGCATGATCATCCTCATTAATCACTCGACGTCCTCTTGTACCGTCCGCCATTGAATCCTACAAGCTTGGTAAGGTAAGTCCCTATCCTCTACCCGTCAAAATCCAAATCATCATCCAGGAAACCCATGGGATTGGACTCACATTCAAATGCAAAATCCAAAGTCCGACTCCATGTGTTACCTAGGGTATGTGTTGGGCCCATTAAAGAAGGCAAGGCCCACCTTAAAGAAGGTTGCATGCCATGCCTTAGGCAAAGAAAGTCCATCATCCAAGGACATACTTTGGACAACAAATACACTCAAGTGTCATGAGATCAACAAGGGATAAGAATCCTACTTCACATGAGAAATCCCTCTTCAAAGTCCATATGTGGCCAAGGATTGATCCACTTTTTATGCCAAGGCCATGATTCTCACTTAAGATGTTTCCATCTTTTTACACATGTACATGGACAAGTGGGGAAACGGAAGGAAATGGGCCCCCAAGAGAAACCCAAATGACTCACCTCAATGGATTGAAAGGAGTACATAGCCCACTTAAAAAAACATGAGGACCCATTCATGGGTTAACCATGGGCATCCCTATGTGCACCATTTTGATGAAAGATTCGACTATGAGAGTACAACATGGTGGACTACCCACAAACATATGGATCAAAGAAGCCAATGGTAAGAAAAATTGATGCACATAGCCCACATGAAGAATCAAAGTTGGAAATGCCCATGAAAGGACAAGTATGGGCAACTTATGTGCATCAATTTCTGTACAAAAAAGGGAGACCATTTGAGAACAATAGGGCATGGCTAGATGAGTCACCCAACCATCATGAAAATGGCTAAGAATGACATACATAGCCCACTTGAAGATCAAAATCCAAAATGCCCTAAAGCATGGGACAAAATTGGGCAACTTATGGGTATCATTCTTTCTCACAAATTGAAAGAAAAATCACTCATCCTTGAGAATGATGGTGGATGACCCACCAAGCACCCCAAACAGAAGTTCAAGGAGCTATGGTTGCATGGATAGCTCATTTGAGGAGGAATCATCCATTTGAGATTGATAACATCTAAGGAAACTCTTGAGAACCACTTTCCTACCACAAGAAAAAACCATTTGAACTTAGTGAGATTGTTGGAACAACTCACTTATGGGACTTGTAGATGATTAAGTAAATCAAGTCCTCCATCCATCAAAAGAAAAAGCATGAAAGGAAAAAATCCTACATGGACAAAGTGTAGTGGTGCACACATGGTCCAAAGAAATCCAAGTTTCAATGAAGGCCCAAAAGCCCATCCATATGGAAAAACTCCAAGGAACCCACCACACTTTGTACAAGGATGTACATCATAATCAAGAGATGGTGGAAGATTTGGGCTACTTGTCCATAAAGGCCCAACTAAGAAATCTAGCCCACTTGAGATCCAAGTGAAGAATGGGATAATCACCTTGGTCCATACACGTGTGAAGAAAGATGAGATCACCTAAAGTGAGCCCCATGAGCCCAAAACTTGAGATGGGCCCTACCATGCCCATGGGCCCAAACCTTGGAAAGAAGTTGGAAAAAAAAAAAAAGAAAGCTGCAAAGGAAATGGCAAGAAAGAGAAAGCATGAGGAAGCCCAAAATGAAGCATTGGGCCCATCAAATACACCAAGGGCCATGACTTCACTTTGAGCCCATTTGATACATATGAAAAGAGGCCCAACTCCCATAAAAAAGATAGGATATTTTGCCATGCACACTTGATGGACATGGCAAAGTTACCCTTTACATACACATGAAGGGAGTGTGAAAGAAGAAAAGAAAGAATGAAATGGAAGCTTGTAATGTCCTTCTCCATGCACCACCTTTGAAAGAGATTGGGGATCTAGAAAAAGGTCAAGAATGCTTGGGCCCACCTTCACTTCTTTTGAAATAGCTACATGAAGAAAAGAAAGGAACCATGAGAAACAATGAAGAAGGAAAAAGACAAAAGAGAAAGGGAGTGGTCCATACCTTTACCACTCACCAAAGAGGGACCACCTTGCTGTCCCAAAACTTCTCTAAGGCCCACCACTTGAGAGAAGCAAAGAACCACCAAAAGAGAGAGAAAACGTGAAGAAGAAGAGAGTATGAGAGAGAAAAGAGAGAGATTGCACGTTGGAGGGAGCAAGGGTGCCCCATGTTATATAGAAAAGGGGGGTGCACCCCTTTACCCGACCCACTGAAGAAACCAGAGGGCAAGGACGGCTTGGGCGCCCAGGGGGCCGTCCTACCTCCCACCTAGTTGAAACGACTTCTCACCCCCTCTCCTTGGGAAGAACTCCTCCTTGGGAAGGGTGGTTGGAAGTGAATCTTGTACCTCCTTGTAAGAATGAAGTGATGGAAGATAATGGTGAGAAAAAGTAAGGAATCTCACCAAAATCTCATCTTGTGAGAAATTGGTGAGAAATTGGCTTGATGATGTGGAAAAAGTTCCATGGAATTTTCAAAAAAAAAGAAAAAGAATTGACTTGGTCAAACAGCGATCTCAACCATCCAAAGGCATGACCTGATGATCTGAACCATTCTAAGAAGAATCCCTGGAATCTCCCACCTTGATTGCTACTCTCTTGTACATAGTTGTGGTCCGAAGACCTTAAACTACGTCGGGATCAAGATCCCGAGGGACTTTTTAAATAAAAATCGGTAGCAGTCTGGATCGTTCGAATCAAGATCCGCTGACACCGGACATTTTTCAAAAAATAAAAAAATGTGTTTGCCCTGTTTGTACAGTTTTTGGTCCGAAGACCTTAAACTACGTCGGGATCAAGATCCCGAGGGACTTTTTAAATAAAAACCGGTAGCAGTTTGGATCGTTCGAATCAAGATCCGCTGACACCGGACATTTTCCAAAAAATAAAAATAAAAATGTGTTTGCCCTGTTTTGTGGTCCGAAGACCTTAAACTACGTCGGGACCAACATCCCGAGAGATTTTTAATAAAAATCGGCATCAATCCTAGCCATTCGAGTCAGGATCTGATGACCAGGATCATTTCAAAAAAAAAAATGTGTTGCCCTATTTTATACAAAGTTTTGGTCCGAAGACCTTAAACTACGTCGGGAACAAAATCCCTAGAGATTTCCAATAAAAACCAGTGTTAATCTTGACCGCTCAAATTGAGATTTAACAGCCTGGATCATTTTTCGAAAAATCACAAAAAAAGAATGTATTTTTAGCATATACATAAGTTCGGTCCGAAGACCTTAAACTACACTGGGATTAATTTCTCGGGAGACCTTTTCCTGCCTTTAACCAAAAACCGGCATCAACCTCAACCATTGGGATCAAGGTTTGATAGCCCGGATCATTTCCAAAAATAACCAAAAAGATTTCAAGCTTTCCATAAAAACCAGCATCAACCCTGATTACCCGAGTTGAAGTTTGAAACTTTTTCAAAAAATACAAAAAAATAAAAATAAAAAAATAAAAAAATAAAAATTTCACTATCAATTTCAACTGCACAAATTCATCTCCAGTGGTCCGAAGACCTAAAACTACACTGGGATTTACTTCTCGGGGGCTTTCTTTCCTAACCTGTTCCGGACATGGCTGACACTTGATCGTACGGGTGTCCGGAATCTTTTAAACAGGTAAAGGCTGAGGCGGGCAGAACCCCGCAATCCTGTTCGTGTTGAACGCACCGTGATAGACAACCTTGATTTGGAAGTCGCTGTTGAATCTGACGGATGTTCCCTGTTCCTAAAACTCATGAAGGGGATTAAGGTTGTTGGGAGGTGGAGCGCACCCTCACGGAATTGTGAGCAACATAAGGCCCCAAACTGGATTGACTAAGGGAAATGTGAGGATGTGGCTCATTTTGTGGCCGAAGGATTCCATCGGACAATACGTGGTCTATGTGCATTGCACATGAGGAACAGGCAACTTTGTGGCTGTGTTGACTGAAAACCCTAAAAAATTCCCTCATCCGAAGATGTAAAACTACGGCACTTAACTGTGTGAGACTCGTCTTGCTCGTTGACGTAAAATGGATCGGGTGCCTTACCAGCAGTAGAAGCTGAAAATGGATGAAAATTCCATACCTTTTCCCTGCATTTCAGAAAAATCCAACAAAATACCAAAACATTGCAAAATTACTTTTTCAAAAATCACAAAAATATTTTCCTTGCTTTCAAATCAAATATTTGCAAAAATTACAAAAAAATATTTCCCTTGCTTTCAAATCAAATATTTGCAAAAATCATAAAAAAATATTTCCCTTGCTTTCAAATCAAATATTTGCAAAAATCATAAAAAAAATATTTCCCTTGCTTTCAAATCAAATATTTGCAAAAATCACAAAAAAAAAAAAAAAATTTCCCTTGCTTTCAAATCAAATATTTTCAAAAATCACAAAAATATTTCCTTTGTTTTCAATAACCGATCTCTATCCTGACCACTCAGGTAAAGGTTCGGACCAAATATTCACAAAAATCACAAAAATTGTCACTATCCCCCAGCACTACACTTCAGGAGTCTCGAACTCCACTCTCTTCACAATTTGGGATGATGGATCCAATCGCCCGCAAATTGGAATCTTGACCAAAACTGGCGACCAAGCACTGTCTCAATCGCATTTATGCCCAGAAGAACATTTTGAAGTCTGATTTAATCCTCGTACATTCTCATTAGCAAAGAAACAGCATCTTGGGACGATGGACCTGATCGATCACGAGTCGGGATCTTGACCAACCCGCTGACCAAACATCCGCATTAAAAAGAAAAACCCCAGGGAAGCACAACCCTGGAAGCAATAAGCTCAAAATTCTCTGCATTTCCAGCAAAAACAAAATCATCAAACTGAAAGAGAATGAGCCAAAGCCATGCATTCATCATGCATCTCTATGCATCAGCATCCATCGCATCAGTCATCATGTTTACCTGCTTTCAAAATAAAGTCGGTTAGCCAAAGACCCCACAGGCATCCCTAGTGGAGGCACGTGCAGACCAGATTTCCATTTCAAAAAGACAAAAAATATCTCTATTTGCAAATAAAAACCCCACGGAGTATCACTCCCCAGAGTGGGCATCTTTTCAAAAACCCAAAAATATTTTCCCAGTAGAGCGTTCTGCCTCCAAAACACCAGGAGATCTTCCATATCTCTGGGTAGGAACTGACGCAAAAATCAAATAAGACCCGATGTCTCGCGGTTTCCCCGGAGACCATTAGACCCAGTGCACTCAAAGTACGGTTGAACTGAACTCCAGTGTCAGTGCGGTCATACCACATGCCAAGATACAAAAAGATGAAAGCCAAAAGGCTCGATCAAAGAAACCATTTGAACATGTGGAAACGATGAATTGTAAACCAAGTATCAAAATCAGCAGATTGGGTGGAAAGAGTTCACCCGCACATACCTAGGCGTGGATGCCTGAAGTACCTTGACTGATTCCAAGTCAGCGTAGTAGAATCCCGTAAGACTACATGACGCAGGGCATCTAAGCACTTTGACAGTAAAGCGAAACAAGTACTCCTTGAGTGATCTGGGAAAACATCAAACATCACAATCAATCTCAGGGTCAGTATCCTCGTAAGACTATGGACGCAAAGTCTCTACTGTACCTTTTCGATGTTAGTACCGATCGGGAATGGAAGGGTTGCGATTGGGTACCCAGGCTGCAGCAAACTGCAGGAACAATCGCAACGTTTTCTCCAAACTCCCGCGATATGTGCGAGTTATCAATTTCCAAGCAATCAACTAACTTAGATACAAAGGACAAACAAAGATTCCAGACCACAATCCAGGAAAGAATGAATTGCAAACCAAGCATCGAAACCAACAGCACATACCTAGGCGTGGATGCCTGAAGTACCTTGACTGAGTCCAAGTCGGCGTAGTAGAATCCCGTAAGACTACATGACGCAGGGCATCTAACCACTTTGACAGTCAAGCGAAACAAGTACTCCTGGAGTGATCCGAGAAAACATCAAACATACAATCAATCACAGGGTCAGTATCCTCGTAAGACTACGGACGCAGAGGCTCTACTGTACCTTTCCGATGTTAGTACCGATCGGGAACGGAAGGGTTGCGATTGGGTACCCAGGTTGCAGCAAACTGCAAGGACAATCGAACGTTTTCTCCAAACTTCCGTGGTATGTGCGAGTGATTGAGTTCCAGACGATCAACTGGCACAAATGCAAAGGCAAGCAAAGATTTCAGACCATGATCCATGAATGACCGGGTCAGAAGTGGGGTGTCCACTCGCTTTGGCATTCGGTTGCAAGCAACCTCTGCCAAAGAGGGGCATTTATAGACACCCCACCCTCGGCTACACTGTTGGTAGAGATAGCTGGATGAATGGAGGACTATACCCTCAAATCCCAAGTCCAAACTCAGCCAAACTCACCCTTATAAGCCCCAATCCATCACCTAACTCAAGCCTGAACCCAGTCAACCCACCCCTAAACATCAGCCTGAAAAACTCCCCATAAGAAAAACCAGTCAAAAAAATCCTTAAAAAGTCAAACTCGCTGAGTCAACCCACTGAGTCAAAACACCGAGTCAACCCGCTGAGTCAAACCGCTGAGTCAAATCACCGAGTCAACCCGCTGAGTCAACTCACTGAGTCAACCCACCGAGTCAAAACAGCAGCCCCGAGACATGACCGTACCACGTGTTGGAAATCGAGGAGCATCCGTACGGGCGGCCCCCTAGGGGCCGCCCAAACATATTTAAGCAAACTGCCACTCTCCAATGCTATAAATACCCCCCTCCCTTTCTCATTTCAACATCCCTCCGAAGCCATCCACCCCGAGTGCAATCTGTCCCTCTACCCCTTAGCCCATCTTTCCACCAAGGAGAGCCCAAGTGAGGAGAGTCTAGCCCTGGTCCAATCCAGCCTGACCACTGGTCCAAGTCTCCCAAGCCATCCAAGTATTGATCCAGCCACTCGAAGCCAATCCTTGCGACACCTCCGTCCATCTAGCTGTTCCTTATTAGCATCATTTCATTCACATCTAGCATAAGTGCAACATTTACTTTTCTTCCAACCCCCCTGCTTCACTGCAAGCACTTTGATTATTCAAACACACAGCATGCATCCGCATAAAGCACCTGTCAGTTTGAGCGTATGCTCTGGGCTTGCCTGTTAGTGGAACCTGCCCATCAGAAACTCTTACTGTTCAGACCTGCATTCATGTACATATCACTACAAGCACTTTTATCATTCAAACACACAGCATGCATTCCGCATAAAGCACCTGTCAGTTCGAGCGTATGCTCTGGGCTTGCCTGTTAGTGGAACCTGCCCATCAGAAACTCTTACTATTCAGACCTGCATTCATGCATCATGTCATCTATGAGAATGTACGAGGATTAAAACAGACTTTCAAGTGTTAGTTCGATTCTGTGAAGTAGAGACCATACTTCGGTACGGGCAGTGTGTGGGGTGCTTAAACTCTTCCCACCTTGTAACCGTGATCCCTTACCTCGAATCTCTAGCCGCAGATCAAAAGGAGTCATTTTAGAGGAAGGAATCTTCGAATCCCCTTCTCTAACATTTCTACGGGGTCTAGCCGACTGTAGATTCGAAGTAATTGGCTAGTGGCGACTCTGGTCTTATATAAACTCATTTAAATACATCCAGCTTAATATGACAACCAAACAAAGCCCTCGAGAACGAGGCAAGCCAGTGGCACAAACGGCGATTCGCACTCACGCATCCTCTTCTTCTTTTCCCGAAAGGAAAGGGACGAACGTCGTGTGAGACCGCGGAACGGCGAGGGTCCACACGTAGGGGGGGTTTCCTGTTGCTGTTTGCTGCTCCTGTTGCTGGGGCAACATTCCAGAAAAGTAAGGAGAAGAAGAAGAAGAAGAAGAAGAAGAAGAAAGAGAAAGAAAAGGAAAAGAAAGAAAAAGAAGAAGGAAAGAAGAAGAAAAAGAAAAAGAAAAAGAAAAAGAGGAAAAGGAATGTGAGTTTTTCTCGTACCTTCTCACACATTAATCTCAATTTACACAGTTTTAATTTCATAAGATTATTTTGTGTTAAATCGGGCTCTGATTTATTTTTGAAGATGTCAACTTTTTAGTTTGGAAATTATGTGATTTCATGAACTTGATAGTTTTCTGAAATTGAAATTGTTGCCTTGAAGGGCTGGACTTTTGTTACGTTACGTTCGATTTCAAATTGAACTTGAAGGTTTAGTTTTTATAGTGATTTTGATAATCATGTAAAAATTGGTTGGTTAACATTACATATTGTGAAATCATGTGATTACATGAGTTTATGGTTGTATTTTGGTACCTTGGAAAGTTGGAAAGATGTATGAATTGTCTGAATTATTTGGGGAAAAGGAGTGACATAAACCATGCATTCCATGAGATTGAGGACTCCAGTATGTGGTTGATCACTTGAGTTGATTTGGGTTGAGCACACGTGAGTGTTGCAATAGACCGTTGCTCCATTGATTGAGGCTGGTTGGTGAGTACCCAAGTGTGTGCAACAGACCAGCTACGCAGGCCAGGTGGAGGCTCCGTTGATCGAGGCCGGTTGGGTGAGCACCCAAATGTGTGCAACAGACCAGCTACGCAGGCCAGGCGGAGGTGTGGGACAGTTCGTGATCCGAGTTGGCTATGCCGCTAGGGACCGATGTTCCAGATGATAGTGATGACCAACTGGAGGTTCTACTGATAACCGTACTGAGATAGTTGATGTGTGTTGGCTTACATTGCATTACGTGCACATTTTTTTTTGGCTTGGTTGATATATTTTAGATTTAGATAATCGATGCCTCGTGGTTTGAGAAAATTTATTTATGTGATTTTATATATCTGATTACATGTGATAAACTATACGAGATTACTCACCGGCTTTTATAGCTGACATAGTGTTATGCGATTAACCGTAGTGACAGGTAATGATTTAGAAGATTTCGAGGAAGCGGTTCCAAATGAGGGAACACCCTAGAAGATTTTTGAGAGTTGATTTATTCTGATTTTAGTTAAAAAGTATTGATGTAATAAGGCCCATTAGATAGCCATTAGTTTAGATAGTTGGAACAATTTAGTAAACTCATTGATTTATTGTTTAATTTTTAAAGTTTGGTTTATTTTGGTTCTATATATTTGGTACCATGGGAATGGAAAAAAAAATATTAGTTGAGAATGTACTAAGTTCATTCATTATTTACATAACACCCTTGATTTCGAAATTTGAGTTTATATACTCGAGTGTCGAATTTTGAGTGCGTTACACTAACATCTATCCTATTTGTATCCGTGGTCCTTTATCTCGAATCTATGGCTATATATCAAGGAGTCATCTTAAGATTGAGGGTCTTCAAATTCTCCATCTTAAGCATTTTTGCATGGTCTAGCCAACTATGGAATCGAAGTAACTGGCTAGTGGCGACTCAAGTCAAACCGTACCCCCTCAAATCTTGGCCACAAAAGAAAATCAAAAGCCCTCGGGAGAGGCACACCATGTGAATCCAGCGTTTACAACTCTATGCCTCATCTCTTACTTGTTAACTCACCTACCGACATTGTTAGTGGCGATGCCCCATAGGCCACCATGATGTAGTTGTTTTATCTAAGTCGTCCATTCATTTTTCATATCATTTTTCGATATGAGGCAAAAAATGAGGCAAATCAAAATATTAGGTGGACCATATCTTAAGAAAAGCAGTGATTCAACACCCACCATTAAAAGCTTCTAGGACCCACAAAAGTTTTGGATGAATCTAATATTTGTGTTTTCCCTCCATCCACTTCCTTTTAACCTATTCAACAGATTGGATGACAAGTAAACATTACAATGGGCCTTAGGAACTTTTCAATGGTGAGCTTTTAATCAACATTATTTTTTTGTGGTGTGGTGCACCCGAGATATGTATCTGCCGCATTTTTGGGACCATGCCCTAAAATAATTATCCAAAATGAATAGACGATCGAGATAAAACACATACATCACCATGGGAACTACGCATCACTATTTAGTAGTGATGTTCCTTTTGACAGTGTCCTTTAAATGCCTTTTCAATGACCACCACCAAGATCTTCTGGTTCTCTCTCGTAAAGAGGTACTCCTTCCTTTTCTCTTTGCTCACCTTCACCAGTCACCACTTCCTATGACAACATTCCTTCTCTTTCTCAAATCTAAATGTCCTTATCATGGATCTCCACTAAAGCTGTACACGAATCGAGCCAGTTCGAAAAGCTCACTTAGCTCGGCTAAAAAAAGCTTGATTCGGCTTGGTTTGTAAGGTTGAACAAACCAAGTCAAGCCATTTTTTGGGGTTCATTGATATTTCAAACCAAGCCCAAGCCTGACTTGAGCTCGATTTGGCTCGGCTTAAATCAGTCTAGATTCAACTCGAACCAAGCTCAATTCGGCTCAGCTCGTGTAAAGGCTCGTATATTTAAAACATTAAAACATTATATATATACACACACTAAAGATATAAAGTTAAAAGGTAAAACCCTAAAGTTTTCCCCCAAATCCCAATTCGAGTGCCCGCCCCTTCCAGCCATCTTTCTCTCCAAAACCCTAGGTCACCATCGGCATTCGGTCGTTCGGTAAGGCGGCAACAGTAACTCAGGCACTCAGCTAATCTCTCTCTTTGCTCGTCGCTCGGCTAGCCAACGCCCCTGTCCATCCATTGTCCAATCCGACAGTCGACCTGCGACCTCCCTCTCTCTATCTCCGGCCTTCGCTCGTTGACCGCCTCGTTTGACAGCCATCCTCCGTTTAGGCTTGGGCAACCCTCATTTTGTTAGTGCACTTTCTGTGGCATACTAGTACACCTTGTTTGTCAATCACTTACGTAGTGAGTCTAGTGTCGGTTGAGCCCAATGAAGATGAAGACCGAAGACTCAGATGGCCCCGCTGCATCAAAGAAGAAGAATCAGGTAAAAGTGATGCCTTGATGTGCCTTAACCTTGACCAAAACCCAACCCCTTAACCTCTTTGATGACCTTGACCATATTAGGGAACCTTAGTCATCATAGAAGGGCCCTAGGTGTCCCAAAACATCACCTAAATCTTGGCCTAAGTGAGAGGGTTGAAGAATGGATGGGTCAGCAAAACAGTGGACTGAACCCAGGCCTGTTCGACCTGTCACGACCGGTCGTGGACCCCTGGCCGACTGGTCAAGACCGGTTGGACAGACAGTCCAATATGAACAGCAGGCTGTTGGTGTGTACAGGCCATAGGGCCGACCAGTCGTGGACCCTGGACGACCAGTCGTGGACCCCTGGCCAATCGGTCAAGAGCGGTCGGACAGACCTCCCACCTTTAGACAGCGAGCTCCTGTCTTCAGTTGGCCTGTGGCCGACCGGTCGTGGACCCTGGACGACCGGTCGTGGCCCCTGGCCGACTGGTCGTACGACGGGTCGGCACTAGCCATTTTTTGCCCGTTTTGTATCCGTTGCACCTTCTTTTATAAATGGGCTTGGCTTGTTTTGAGGGAAAGACGAGAGGGTTTTGAGAGCCTATTCCCCACACCTTTTGTACATCATATGAGGCCTCAAAGAGGAGGGTTTCAAGTCATATCCCTTGTGTTTTAAACACAAGTGTGGGCATTCAAATGCAATCTAGAGATGACTTGATTCCTCTCTCAATTCTAGAGGTGAAACACTATACCATATAGGCATATCTCTTGTTCAAGACCTCTAGAAGACCCTCTAGGTGAATCTCCTAGTTAGAACAAGCTACATATCCCATGTAGGAGATTCAACCATCCTCCTGTCACCTTGGGCATCTCAAAGGCATCACATACAAAGTGTTTGATCGAGTGTAGCTGAGGCATTGGGGACGCAACAGCGACACGATCGAGGGAGCAAGGGAAGCTGATTGAAGCACGGGAGAGCGGAAATCAAGCAACCCGAACCGGCGCTAAACAAGGGGCTCATCCGACAAGTAAGGTTGTCCTTTTTGAGAGTCCATTTAGAGTTTGTTTGTCAAACTCGATCTAGGGTTGTTAGCCGATCCTTGGCTTGTTAGTCGGCCTAAATTCAGGGACGTCAGCCGTTCCTTGGCCCGTTAGCCGGGCCTAAACTAAGTCTCCAAGGAGGAGCCTCCGACACGGGAGAGAACTTGAGTCGGGTTGAGAGTTAGCCTATGTCCAAAACTCCGTTTGGGTTGAGAGTTAGCCCTTTGTCCAAAACTCCGGTTACGGTTGAGAGGTGAACCGGTAAAACCTCCGTGTAAAGGTTGAGAGGTGAACCTCATTTAAAACCTCCAATAGTGAATGCCGGTGTGCTCAAAGGTGTTGAGTACTTGAACCGGGAGTGGAGTAGACAAGTAGTCGAACCACTATACATGCTTGTGTTTGTGATTGAATTGAGCACATTGATATCTTAGCATTGTTAGTTTAATTGTCTAATTATGAATGCTTGATATGAATGTATGCTAGGCACTAATTAGGCACATCCACACATAAGATGTACTTTTACTAGTTGTGTAGACTTGAGCTCATTGATCCATTCTCATAAGTCTACATAGGTTGCATAGGTTAGGAGCTTGATTAGTTAAATCTTTTAATTACCTATGCATGCTTTAGACTAGGTTGTTTATTGCTTAATCATATGCTAGTCTTGTGATTGGACCCACTTAGGCTTGGAAGCCGAAGTGTTCTTGCTTACTTAGTTTAATTTGTTGAATTATATAAGTAGGCGAAAAGAATTTCAAAAAGGGTCCTAATCACCCCCTCCTATAGGTTTAGCTATAATTCTAGTTGCTCTTTAAGCTTCCGCACATACGTGGGTGTCGTGTTAGATTACCCGACGTACTTTCAGTTGGTATCAAAGTGGGTTGCTCTTCAAGGACGTAACCGTCTAGAGTAAGATCCGGTACCGGAGCACTAGCATCATGTCTACCCAAAAAGGGGAATCTATGTTGCCTCATGTTGAACTAAGTAAAATGATTAGTTGAGGTCAACAATAACTAGGGTAGGAACTATTGTCATATCCCCTACCGAACATTGCTCTCCAACTTAGAATGAACCTAAGGGAGAAAAATCTAGGATAGATGAATTCCCTCCCAAACAAGCATATTGGGTCCTATTAATCATACCCAAGGGGGTTGTGATCTAGGTTAGGTGACCTTAGGAGACCATATTGAGCTCAATAGATATAATCCGAGGATTAAGCCTCATTTCGAGCATATTGATGAACTTGAGGAATTTAGCCTCTTTGGAACTATAAGAAAATTTGAGGATTTCAGCTTCATTTTTGTGCTTTTGGGCAAATCAGAGGATTCAAACCTCATTAGCCCAAATTCGGTAGTTTAGCTTTGCTTTAATTTGAATATTTTCTTGCTAGACTATCATCCGGCTTAGATTGGCTAATCATCTTGAGTTTTATGCTTCATTGTATGCTAATCTTTGCTTAGTATTGGTCTTGATATACCAATAGGGGAGGTTGGTTGATTGGGCTATAAGCCCTTTATGCTTTTATTGCAAATGTATATCCTTGACCAATTATGCATGATTAACCTTGCCTAGATAGTTATGTTTTCTTATTAATCATGTTACTTAGCATGCTCCATGTTTTAAATTCATGCACCCTATACTCTCCTTGTTAGCATGTGCTTAGAGTTATAACTAAGACATACTATCTACTCTTACCTTAACCTTATTGATATATCATTAAGGGGGAGAGAATAGTTTGTCAATTGCTAACAAAAAGGGGGAGAAAGGTCAAGTCCCACAAAAACTAGTTTGCTATATTTTGTGATGCAGGGATTGACAGGTTATGGGGGAGCAATATGAAGAGGAGCAGCTTAGATTAGGCATGTCAAGAGTCCTGTATTTAATGCTTTATCATTGTAATATCTTGATAATGTATTTTATTTTGGTAGGTTAGGTTTTTGTAAGTAATTGACAAAGGGGGAGATTGTTAGTGCACTTTTCTGTGGCATACTAGTGCACCTTGTTTGTCAATCACTTACGTCAGTGAGTCTAGTGTTGGTTGAGCCCAATGAAGACGAAGACCGAAGACTCAGATGGCCCCGCTGCATCAAGGAAGAAGAATTAGGTAAAAGTGATGCCTTGATGTGCCTTAACCTTGACCAAAACCCAACGCCTTAACTTCTTTGATGACCTTGACCATATTAGGGAACCTTTAATCATCATAAATTGGCCTTAGGTGTCCCAAAACATCACCTAAATCTTGGCCTAAGTGAGAGGGTTGAAGAATGGATGGGTCACGACCGGTCATGGACCCCTGGCCGACCGGTCAAGACCGGTCGGACAGACAGTCCAATATGAACAGCATGCTGTTGGTGTGTGCAGGCCATAGGGCCGACCGGTCGTGGACCCCTGGCCGACCGGTCAAGACCGGTCGGACAGACCTCCCACCTTTAGACAGCGAGCTCCTGTCTTCAGTTGGCCTATGGCCGACCGGTCGTGGACCCTGGACGACCGGACATGGCCCCTGGCCGACCGGTCGTGCGACTGGTTGGTACTAGCCGTTTTCTGCCCGTTTTGTATCCGTTGCACCTTCTTTTATAAATGGGCTTGGCTTGTTTTGAGGGAAAGACGAGAGGGTTTTGAGAGCCTATTCCCCACACCTTTTGTACATCATATGAGGCCTCAAAGAGGAGGGTTTCAAGTCATATCCCTTGTGTTTTAAACACAAGTGTGGGCATTCAAATGCAATCTAGAGATGACTTGATTCCTCTCTCAATTCTAGAGGTAAAACACTATACCATATAGGTATATCTCTTGTTCAAGACCTCTAGAAGACCCTCTAGGTGAATCTCCTAGTTAGAACAAGCTACATATCCCATGTAGGAGATTCAACCATCCTCCTATCACCTTGGGCATCTCAAAGGCATCACATACAAGGTGTTTGATCGAGTGTAACTAAGGCATTGGCGACGCAACGGCGACACGATCGAGGGAGCAAGGGAAGCTGATTGAAGCACGGGAGAGCGGAGATCAAGCAACCCGAACCGACGCTAAACAAGGGGCTCATCCGACAAGTAAGGTTATCCTTTTTTAGAGTCCATTTAGAGTTTATTTGTCAAACTCAATCTAGGGTCATTAGCCGATCCTTGGCCTGTTAGTCGGCCTAAATTCAGGGACGCCAGCCGTTCCTTGGCCCATTAGCCGGGCCTAAACTAAGTCTCCAAGGGGGAGCCTCCGACACGGGAGAGAACGTGAGTCGGGTTGAGAGTTAGCCTATGTCCAAAACTCTATTTGGGTTGAGAGTTAGCCCTTTGTCCAAAACTCTGGTTACGGTTGAGAGGTGAACCGGTAAAACCTCCGTGTAAAGTTTAAGAGGTGAACCTCATTTAAAACCTCCGACAGTGAATGCCGGTGTGCTCAAAGGTGTTGAGTACTTGAACCGGGAGTGGAGTAGACAAGTAGTCGAACCACTAGACATGCTTGTGTTTGCGATTGAATTGAGCACATTGATATCTTAGCATTGTTAGTTTAATTGTCTAATTATGAATGCTTGATAGGAATGTATGCTAGGCACTAATTAGGCACATCCACACACAAGATGTACTTTCACTAGTTGTGTAGACTTGAGCTCATCGATCCATTCTCATAAGTCTAGATAGGTTGCATAGGTTAGGAGCTTGATTAGTTAAATCTTTTAATTACCTATGCATGCTTTAGACTAGGTTGTTTATTGCTTAATCATATGCTAGTCTTGTGATTGGACCCACTTAGGCTTGGAAGCCGAAGTGTTCTTGCTTACTTAGTTTGATTTGTTGAATTATATAAGTAGGCGAAAAGAATTTCAAAAAAGGTCCTAATCACCCCCTCCTATAGGTTTAGCCATAATTCTAGTTGCTCTTTAAGCTTCCGCACATACGTGGGTGTCGTGTTAGACTACCCGACGTACTTTCACATTCCGGTAGTTCAGGCTCCCACCTTCCTTGTCTGTCGACCCCCACTGTTCGTCCAGCCGACCTCCCTCTCTAGCTGATGACCCCCACTGTCTGTCCAGCCGACCGCCCTCCACTGTCTGACCAAGCGACTAGCAAAGGTATTTTATGAATTTGTGAGTTATAGCTTAAAATAGGCTTGAAAGGTGTCGACTCGAAAGGCAATCTCGATGTAGGCTCGAAAGCTTGGCTCGAAAGCTTGAAGCTCGAGCAGGCTCAAATTCAGCTCGAAAGCTTGACTAAACCAAGCCAAGCCCACCATCTGGGCTCAAGGACCAAGCCGTGCCAAGTCCAAACCTAGTTTGCTGGCTGATCGAACCAAGCTGAACCGTGCAAAGCACAGCTCAGCTCGGCTCGTGTAAAGGCCTAATTAGTCATGCAACTCACACACCCTGTTAGTACTGCAACACACCCACCCGGTTAATCATTCTCCACCAACATGGTTCCCTTCTTTCCTACCACGGATATCATCAGCATTGTCATTGGCAACGAGGTAGATCATCTACTTTGGTGAGAAAGACTTCGTGATCAACCCCCTCCGCACCATGAAAAACAATCACCGCGCAATCAACAGATTTGGAATCAGCACTGTCAGGTTTGGAAATTTCAAAATTTCACTTATATTTTTCAAATAATAGGTTTAATTTGAGGCTTGCCACGGCCTCTCCAGCGTCTCAGGTTTGAGACACACTAGCAGCATCAGTGGATGCTTTGTGTGATTAACCGGTTGGGTGTGTTGCGGTACCAACAGGGTGTGATTAGCCGGGTGGGTGTGTTGCAGTACCAACAGGGTGTGTGAGTTGCATGACTAACGCAATAGCGTATTTCCTCTCAAAAAAAAAAAATTTGGGGCTCGGGCACGGGCTCGGGCTCAGGCCAGGCTCAAGCAAGCCTCTTGTAAACAATCCGGGCCAAGTTGGCGCTGGACTATTTTGGCCCGTCATGGCCCGAGCTGGGCTGTAGCGTACTCTTAAAAAATGCAGGCCGAGCTTGGACATAGCTTAGCCCAGTTCTAACCCAAGGTTTCAACGGGGGCTATATTCGTCCTTTTTCCGCTTGTGCTCTGGATACGCCGCATTTTTTTCGGCTCATTCCTAAAATGATAAGAAGAATGGGTGGGGCCGTGGACATAACACATACATCATATGGGCCCACGGATCTTTGCCACGTCAATACACCTGCACTACGCAATCGGAGTCCATTAGGCCCCATCGACATCCGCACTCGAGAGACCAGACAGAGACAGAAGGAGAGAGCAGGGCAAATCCTGTTTTGGGGTTTTGAAAGAGAGAGAAGGCAAACCCTGGAAACCCTGTTCCAGGCAAAATCCGACCACCATCAAACACCCTCTCTCTCCCTCTCTCGAGTAATGGCATCTCATCACCACCACCATCCTCACAGCTCCCATCACTCTCCTTGCAGCAGCTGCTGTTGCTGCAGCTGCTGCTCATCAAATCACCATCCTACCCCTCCCTCTCCCACTGACCCTCTTCTTCAAGCCATTGCTACCCAACTCCTCCATTCCCAATACCTCAAACCTCAACACCAACAACCACACCCACATCAATACCACCCCCTAAAACAACCACAACAAACCCAATCTCTCCTTCTCCTTCAATCCCTCCTCCGTCGTGTTGCCGCCCTCGAATCCTCTCTCCACCACATCTCTCCTTCTTCTCATTCTCATTCTCCTCCCCTCTCTCTCCGAGACATTGCCGCTCGCACCATCCAAACCCATTTCCGCGCTTTCCTTGCCCGTCGATCCCAGACCCTCAGACAACTCAAACACCTCGCCTCCATCAAATCCAATCTTGCCACCCTCAAATCCTCTCTCTCAGACAAGACCCAACTCTGCAGACCCGACGCCCTCTCGCAGAGAGCTGCTAGTCTACTCCAAAAGCTCGAATCCATTCAGGTAAAATTCCGATTGAGTCCTTCATGATTCTCGCTGGATCGGCCTAATTCTATATGAGTGTCAAAAATCTGATCTTGGTTTTGTTTGCAGGGCGTAAATCTGATGATTTCCTTCTTGGGTTTTCATCGGATTAGCCAATCTCAGCATAGAGTATCTGATCTGGATTTTTCCATTCCCTTTCTGGGTTTCATTTGCAGAGCGGTGATTCGATGATTCGGGAAGGGAAAAGGGCAATAAGCAGTGAACTGGTTCAGCTTTTGCAGTTCATTAACAGCATGGCAGCAAAAAGGCAGGTGACTCCCTTGAAATCAATGAAAAAGGTAAGCTTTTCAGAGAATGGCAATCGATCCAGAGCTTTCGCCGATGCCCAGGAGCTATTTCCAAGCATCCAAGCTGCTGGAAATGGCACCAGCATTGATCGTCTGCATCTGTGTGATGATCAGAGAGATTTAGTGGATGAATTGAGCAGAGAAATTGAACGCATTAAAAGGTTATCTGGGGTTCTTGAGAATGATGAGCAAGGGCTTGAAGTTGAGCTGGAAGGATTTCGACAGGTCAGTGATGATGAAAGAAACCCTGGAAAGAATTTGAAGGGCGAGGGAAATTTTGGAATGAGTGGGGTCTACCAGGGTCAAAATGGGAATTTGGATTTGTCTGCTGATCCAACAATGCCTGGGAAGGATGCTGAGGGCAATTTTGGAATGAATGGGATCTACCAGGGTCAAAATGGGAATTTGGGTTTGTTTGCTCCATTGCCTGTGCAGATGGAGGAGATTAGGGGAAGTGATTTGGGCAAGAAAAAGAAGGTTGCGAGGGTGATTGGGTGAAGGATGGGGCTGCTACCCTCCAAACTCCATTGACATTTGGGTAATTATAAGCTTTTGAACACTGGATTCTGTGCACGTGAGCCCATTGGTTTGGTGATCTGAACTGTTGTTCTGGTGGGCCTGACATGGGTTGGGGATCCTCTGGAAACCTCCCCGATTGGAAGATCCTAGCGATTTGTTGGCCTATCATTCCACTGAATATAATAAACCTTATCTACTTGGAGCCACCATGTTGATGGGTTGTGATCTTCCAATCTGGAAGATTTCTTAGGCATCCTGAATCCATGGTGGGATATGAGTCAATGGTTTGGATTGCCAAACAATGGGCCCCACATGTGAGGAACTACACGCGTTAAGAAATGATACAATGGCCAGTGAACATGACCTTGTAATTCTCTCTTGTACCAGCCAGCATTTGGCTATTTTGCATTGCCAAGCTATAGGTTTGTTTTGTAGACTTTCTGTAGGTGTAGTTTTCTCAATCTGTGATATGGGTGTGGAGAGATTCTTGTGCTTTGACTTGCCACTTGTAAGGCACCATTTTAGTTAAGGATGGGGGCTGCATTCCATTGACATTTTCACTTCTTGTTTTGGTTTGGAATAACACAGCAAGAAAGAGACTGAATTGGAGATTGTTGAACCTTAAACTATTGTTTTGGGGGCTAGGCGATATTGCATTTTCCACTTAGACGGGGGTGTGATTCATCCACCACATGGCATGCATGTTCATTAATGCAGGCCATCTAAAATTTGTGGGTTTCATTGTGGGTCATTGCATGTCTGAAAGCCCATTAGTACAGATCAGACAATCTTATATTTTAGCTGTGAAATTTAGACCACCGATCATTTTCTTTTTAATCATCCATTCAATGCCCACCACTTGGATGGTTAGTATAATCGGAGAAGTGTGATTTTTGGGAGGTCCCATGTTTTGGTTGGTCTTGTTAAGTACATGTATGGAAAAGCATGTAGTAGTCTGGCCCTTGATGTGGCTGTCCTAAGGAAATCAAAGGCTGCTTAGGTGCACTAATGAGTGGGACAATGAAACGTTTTCTCCTTGAATCAGAAATTTGAACCCCCCTTTTTTGGTAGAAGAATTCTTTGTTAAGAAACATGAAAATAAGATACAACAAGAGCCAAGGAGCCCCACAAAGAGGCGGGTCAGCAAAATACAACTCCAACCACTAAATAAAGCACCCAATCAGACTGACTTAAAACAGCCTAGCTTAGCTCATCGCCCTTGAAAAAGAAAATTCTTAAAGACTTGCCTCGAAGCACAATCTTTAGCAAGGGAATCTGCTACTTTGTTTGCTCTTCTCTCCATATTTGACAAGGGGACCTGCT
Source organism: Liriodendron chinense (assembly GCA_003013855.2). Lineage (NCBI taxonomy): Eukaryota > Viridiplantae > Streptophyta > Magnoliopsida > Magnoliales > Magnoliaceae > Liriodendron > Liriodendron chinense. The sequence goes on along the minus strand of ML058510.1, from coordinate 2,388,902 downwards.
TATATCTGCATATTTCATGCGCCTCCTGTTATCATGTCTGCTAGAGTCCACGGACCAGTGCCCGATGAGCCCCAAGCGATTGCGTTCCTAGAGTCACCTTCGATAATAGTGGGGAAGAGGTTGAAGTTGAACTCTTCCAAGAGCTTGACTGCTTGCAGAAGTGCTGCTACTTTGGCAAAGTTCAAGCATGAACACCGATTGGACCGGAGCATTCAAAGAGGATTCTACCCATTTGATCCTGAATGCACCCACCCACAATGTCCCAAAAATCCAGGGTTGCTGAAAGAACAACCATCAAAACTTCCTTTGAAAACGGCCATAGGAGTGGGTTTCCAACTGCACTTTGGCCCCATCCCTTCTTGGTTTCCAATTTAGAATTTCATTCCAGTCAGAGCTGAACTGGATTATCCTTACTCCAAAGCTGCAGAAGACTAAAATCCTGCTGCTAATTTGACTAACTAGGGAGCTTTTCCCCACAAAAAAACACTCTTTTTGCTCTCTAGGTAGATTACCAATAGCGTATTGAGAGAAATCATCTCCCAAAGAGATCTGCCTGTCTTTCTCTATGTGTCAGCTTCCTTGCCACTTATTATACCTACGACAGTCTTTCGCGTGGCCCATGAGATCTCAAATCGCTGGAGGACCTGTTTCCAAACTTGACTGGAAACCAGGTAGTTGAGGGGTACATGGGTCACTGATTCTTCATTGCAGCAACACATCACACATCTATTAGGTATCACCAGACAATGCCTTTCTTCATTAATATTTTCTACAAGCAAGTAGCCCAAACAAATGCCTTAACCTTTAATGGAGCCTGCACTTTCCACAGGCTTCTAAACAGGACAGTACGAAGTTCTTTTCCTGGTTAGCTCCTTAGCCACCGTACTTATGAGGATCTGTCCGGCTCAAGAATCCACACCCTCTTATCTGATCCCCTTATCGGAACGTGGCAATTGCTCAACAAACAAAACAACGAGCCGAGGGATTCAGTTTCTTTGACTTCTGGAGCTCACCTAAAGATAGGACCCTAGACGATATCATTACCAGTCTTCTGATTCGCACACCAAACCACCTCTGTTCGACACAGAGATCCTCAAATCTGTCTTTGAGGGGGACCTCTCTGCACCATAAATCCTTACAGAATTTTATAGATCTTCCATCTCCAACTCTAAATCTCATGAAGCTACAGAGTCCTTTGCCCAGGACATTGCACGCCAAATCACTGATCCCTTTCTTCTGTTAGCCTCCACCACCTTCCACCCATTTTCAGACAACCTGAATTTAGCAGCAAGAACCCTTACCTTAGAAGAGATGCCCAGATGCCACTGCTACCGCTTGCAAAGCATCGCTATGCTAGCAGATCTCATATCTCTGATGCCTAGGCCACCTTGATTGAGGGGCTTGCACCAAGGTATCTCAAAACGGTAATGTATTGGCCGTATCGGCCGATACGTAACAGAAACGGTCATAACCGTTGCGCGTTACGGGGTCGTAACAGCCATTACAGAAAAAGCAGGTGATAACAGTCCTGTAACAGCCTGTAACGGACTGAAACGGCCCCGTATCGGACCGTAACGGCCCCGTATCGGACCGTAACGGCCCCGTAATGGTCCTGTAACAGTTTTTTTCAGAAAATAAAAAAGGGCCATATCGGCCGATACGGGGTCCGTAATGGCCGTTACGGCCCGTGTCGTAACGGTAACGGTGGTGGCTGTTACGGTCACTGTTACCGTTATGGAACACCTTGGCTTGCACACCTCCTCCCACGCTACTAGATGGAATTTACATCAATCTTCACTGCTGTTCTGCGGGAGTCTCTTCTGAATAGATTTGCAGCTTTGCAAGTTTCTTCACTGGACATCTGAGGGTAGACACCATGAAAATCCACATGCTAGCTAGAACAGCTTTTATAAGCATGATTCTCCCGCCCAAAGACAGCAACTTCCCATTCCAAGCCACTAGTTTAGATTGGACTCTCTATCACTCTGTCCCAGTGATCAGATCTGGTTTTCTTCAGCAGAATAGGAATGTCAAGATGATTCAGATTATCTCCTGCCACCTTACATCCAATGGCTGCACCTATCTCATTAATCGAGAACATCTCCACATCTATAACTGCAATTATGCTCATAGAAACATTAACCCATTAGTCAGATATAATTTCAAAGCACAAAAGGATATCTTTGAATGTCATAGCTTCTTCAATTGATCTGTCCCCAAATAGCAGTGTGTCATCAGCAAACTGAACACAGTTAGCCTTTCTTCATTATCTCCCAATGTTGTAATGTGCGGTTGCATATGCGCTTTTTTTTTTTTTTTGACAAATCGCGTATGCAGTCATGGCATATGCGATCTGTGCAAATATGCGATCGCATATAGTGCATATGTGATATATGTGATCACATATAGCGTATGCGATGGCATATTTGCCCAACAGTCACAAGTCTGACCTTTTTTTTTTTTTTTTTTTTTTTTTATCGTTTTCTGATTATTATTTTTTTTCAAAATCCAGCATTTTTTCCTAAAAAAAGGCATTCATACAATCATAACCCCCTATTTGCATTCTAAATGCACTTAAACTCTCTTTCTATTCTCATACACTTTCAAAGTCTCAATTCTCTCATTCTCTTTTATATAATTTCATTCTCCATCTTTCAAGTACTTCCAAGTTCCAAGTCTCCAAGGCCCAAGCTCCAACTTCTTTCGAGTTTCAAGTTTCAAGTCTTCATTTTGTTTAGTTACTTTTGTTACTTCTTAGTTCTTACTTAGTACTTCCTAAGTGTTAATTTTATTGTTAATTGTTAAATATATTGTTGAGTGTTGATGACATGATGTTTAATTGATTTTATTTCACTCAAATGTATTTTAAACATGTATAATTAGTTATCTATTAACTTAGGAAAGTTTCCCCTACTTTTTTTTTTAATATTTTTTTTCACTTTTTCTTAATTTTCCCTTATTTTTCTGATTTTTTTTTTTAAATATGCGACCGCATATGCGATTGTGCGATCGCATATGCGCACAGCCATATGCGATCGCACATGATCGCATATGCGATCTGACAACATTGTTATCTCCTATTGACATCCCTCTGATTAAGCCCAACCCAGAAGCTTTTACAATCATCCTGGATAGAGCCTCCCCAACAATTGAGAAGAGAAAAAGAGATAGGGGGTCCCCTTGTCTAAGACCACGTCCACTCTTGAAGAATCCTTTTGGCTTTCAATTCACGAAAACGGGAAACCATACAGAAGAGATGCAACTTTTAATCCATCCTCCATCTTGACTTGAAACCAATCTGGTACATCAGGTGTAGTAGTAACTCCCAATTCACACAGTCATATGCCTTTTCTACATCGATTTTGAGTAAGAAACCATTTCCCCCCTTATTTGAAATACTTATCCACCAACTCATTTACAATGAATGTGTCATCCATAACTGACCTACCTGCCATGAAAGCACCCGTGTCTCCGATATGATCCCATTCATGACCTTCTGAAGTCTAGCCAATAAGACTCTTGCGATTGTCTTATAGACACTTCCTATTAAGCTGATCAGTCTGTAAGTTGTCACTACTGCTGCACCTACCTTCTAAGGAATCAGAGCAATAACATAAGCATCGATTGACATGCAGCAAATTGTGTTATTGAAAAAAATCATTAAAAACTGCATGCCTGATATAACAGGATGGGAAAATTGTCTGATCTGGAGCTCTATCACTTCTCATGCCGAAGACTGCTGCTTTGATTTCTTCCTCACTGAATGGTTGCTCTAGATCCAGAGCTTGGAGCTGAGATGTGCCGTCAAAATGGGCTCCTAAATTAGCTTTTCTTGGTAATAGTGATGAGTATGATATACTTGATAACATAAGTATGTATCTGGGTTGATGGATGATGGCATCTAGCTCATTGTGTGGTGAATCCAAGGCCGGCGTTGTCAACCAGAGCATGTTTGTTGCAAAGTTGGCTAATGAAGAGGCTGAGAGGCTCGCCAAAGATGGAGTTATGAGAGGGTTGCTCATCTCTGGCCCTTCATTAGCTTTGTAGTTATGTTTATCTTTGCATTTTCTGTTTTGGTTTGTTTTTCAAAAGGTGCAAGTGTATTTGAGTTGAATTCGACTATGGATCATCATCATCATCAAAATCTTATCCCAACTAACTATATCACTCTATCAAGGGCCATATTCTCATTTAAACCATAGGTTTTCAACACTTCTCTTGTTACCACACACGTTCTTTTGGGCCTTTCTCATGCTCTTTTAGAGCTTTCAACTTGAACCAACTTATTCATAACCTGTGCCATTCTTGATTTTAGTTGCAAATGGCCAAACCATCTAACTCTGCCTTTATTCTTCTTAGGTGCTACGCCTAAGATCCCTCAGATGCATTCATTTCTAGTTCTATCATTTTTATGTGTCACTCATCTATCCCAACGTCCTCTTTTCAGCTAAACTCATCCTGTGAATATGTTGTTCCTCGCATGTGACTATAAATGAAGAGACGACTTCATTTCACCCGATGTCGCCTGGAAGGGCTAGAAGCAGCTTGCTTGTGCTTGGGATTCTAGATTACTGGTTAGCCACATGCATACACAATTGTGGAGCATTTGTCTAGAGTGCATTTGAGGATTTCATCTTTTGGGCTTTTGTTTTGAAGTAATGCATAGGGATTTAGAGGCTGTTTGGATGCTAGCAAATTTGTGTTTGAATAAATTTTCTAGGTCATGCCGTCTTGGATAGGCTGTTGAGGGTATGCTCTTGTGGACGAACTGTTCTCTTTGTTGTTTGTCAGAGACCATAGAATGGAGTAATTGGACCGTCGCGCGTTGCCCTTGTGATGCATATCATGAGCATAAGATGGATCATGGACCGGTAGATGTAGAGAATTTATGGCTCATGTGCACATTGATGCATGGTTCATGTTGTAGGGCACTTAGATTGATGGTGCGCGTTTAGCACGTGAACATCTGAATGAAAAATTGTGTTCCTGCATACACAGAGCTGGAGATATGCTTTCTTCATCTTTATTCTATTACTTCTAGATTCTGATAAGGAGACATTCTATCCTTGCTTTCATCTTCTAAATTTTTTTTATTTATTTCACGGTTATATACATAAATGGATTGGACAAATCGGAAATGGCTTTTCTACCTTAGTTTGTGCAGAGCACAACTTTTGTTCCATCCAAATGGCTTTGTAGTTTGAGCTAGCAACTCTTTCCATTTGCGAGGTTTTCCTTGTTTACATATCACAGGGAAATTAATCTATCAACTAAAATATTGGCCTTTCATAAAGAAGGTTGAACCTCTTCATAACCACTTACAAATCAAGTTGGAGCAAGGAAGGGTGATGGAAATGGAGAAAGCATATTCATCATTTTGAGAACCAGAGTCGAGTTTTGAGGAGCTGTTTTAGTTTGCTGTGTTAATAATACTATACTTTCCATTTACTAACTTGTGATGCTCATTTCACATTACTACTATTCTTCGAGATCTGGAAGATTCACCCAAGAAGGTCTAAAAACAAACTCCATTTTTCACTCTTACTAGAATCCTTCCCCATGGTGTTAGAAATCTGAGGTTTATCACATGAACCATCACCATTGTAACTCATGTCGGAATATATGGCGGCTGGCATGCTCATGGCAAGCATGAGATCTACACGTTCCATCAGGTCCATTGCCTCATTTCACCATGACCCAAAATCAGGCAGAAACTCAGATGGATCACATCATATGGAAAGTTGGGATAGCGACACCCACTGAGTGTCTATGGAGCTTACCATGGTGTATATTTGGCATCCAATCCATTCATCTGATGCACCTCATCAAGATGGAAGGAACAAACTGAAACTCCATGCTATTTCAAAATTCAGGTGGGCTGTATGCTATTTCAAAATTCAGGTGGGCTGTAAAATGTAGATTTAGATTTGAAAGGCATGATTTTACATTATTCCCTTGTGGTGTGGCCCACCTGAGATTGGAATCTTATAGATTTTTGAGATTGATGCCAAAAGTGGAATTGTGCGCATGATGGATGGGATGGATCACATTTACATAAAGTAACTGATGTGTTAAGTGATGAGTGTGACACACCAGTATATCAGTCTTTCCATTGATGGATACTTGCATTATACGAGTGCAAAACAAGTCCCAGCGAATGCTGATACCAAATTGTTGCTAGTTGGATATGAAACCCCACTGTTACTGGCCATCAATTGGACGGTTATGATAGCTTGATTGATGGGTATACCTTGTACCAACGCTTCAAATGTTCAGTGAACATATTACCAAGGAGAGATATACAAAACACTTGAAATGTCACATGCGCACCTTGAGACATGTTGCATATTTGTGGCATCTGAACTCATCATCATCTGGTGGACCTTAACATGGATGGGCCATGTTGGTTTACAGATCACAATGTTTAAATCCTATTCATTTGATTGGAGGAATCCTTAGAAAGAAAGTGGATGGTAAGACTGTGGTCCACATTCAATTGACAAAGCCCCCCACCTCGTGGTTAGCATTGTTATTAGTCTGGGAACTGTTGTCCAACTGCATATTTTGGGATCGTTTCTCATTCATATTGCATTAACTCATTGTGGCTGCATGCACTTTTGAGGGCTGGAAAATTGCCCACTTCTACATTGATGGAAATGCTACAGCAAATCTCCCTGAAAATTGGCAAGAGTCATGGTGTGCTCTCCATAGACATGAGTTCGATGGATTACCCAATGCATGTGATTTGCAGGTGATTGCATGCATTTGCAGGAATAGTCTTGCCTTAAAATGGGGGTGAGGACACCCTGACATGATAAAAAAAAAATACAAAAAACTTCACATTTGGTCCAAACAATCATGATTTGGTTCTCCCAAACTCTTTTCTACTAAAGAGAAAGAGTTTGTATAATGGTGTCTCGTTGTGCACTCCCCTTCATTGTTTTTTCTTAGTTATGGATTAGTATCTTTCCTGGAAAAAAAAATAATAATAATAATAAAGCAAGTACCCACCACCACGACAACAACAACAACAACAACAACGAAGTCCGTCAGTTGGGTTCTTTCAATTCTTATATAGAAGAGTGGCTTTCATCTAATATTAACACAACATTAGCACAATCTTTCATGCAAAAGTTTTGGTCAACATAGATCATTCTGATTTTGGATCTGCCGCGTGCCTATTAAACAACTTATTCTTGCATAATATGCTAAGGACCTGTTTGAATTTGGGCAAGTTGCAAGCAAGCATAGCTGACTTGTGGCAATGCTGCCAAGGCTAGCTGGTCATGAACATGTGCTGTTGCTGACTAGAAGTTCTATTTTTATTTGTCAAACACCTTGGATGATGGACATGATAGATTGTGGGACATGTCGGGAACTTAAAGATTGATTGGGAGCACACATGTGCATGTGGGACATTGTTTGTTGCTGGGATATGAGTGTGGCATGTTTGCATGTGTGGTATATTGATGCATGGATGAATATGATTCCCGCGCACTGAAGCTATGAATAAAGGAAGTGGATTGCGTCCTGCCTCTGCATGGACGATAATCTGTCCAGGCAGCGCGGCGATGTATCAGTTTCATCCACTGTCCATCCATTTCTCCATTTCATTTTTTAGGGTATGAACTCAAAAAATGAGGCAGATCCAAGGCTAAGTACATCACACAGTGGGAATTGAACGGCCACCATTAAAAAGAAAAAAAAATTAGGAGCCGCAGAAATTTTTGGATCAAGCTGATATTTGTATTTTCCTTTCATCCAGGTCTACATGACCTTATGAACAGGTTGGATGGCAAATAAACATCAGTGACCGCTAGGAAGGTTTCACTGGTGGGTGTCATTATCACCTTTGCTTCCTGTGGTGTGGTCCACTTAACCTTGGATCTGTCTCATTTTTTGCTTCATATCCTACAATAATCTGGAAAATTGGATGGATGGTGTGAATAAAACCCATACATCACAGTAGGCCCCAGAGAACATGGGGGGGGGGGGGGGGGGGGGGGGGGGGGGGGGGGGGGGGGAGTACGAAGGTGTGAGTGCATGTGTTGAAAAAAAAACAAAGCAATGCAATTGTAATTTGGAACCCAAACTATCAACATGTAGATGCATGATTCCCTACCAGTGCAACTAGTAAGAAATGGGATTGCAGTTTGGAACCCAAACTCTTGACTGCAGATGCGCTAAAATATTTGCATTTGGTTTTTTCCACTTCCTTAGATGTGCAATTGTTATACATTTCCCTAGTGCATCCAAACGCACCAAATTACAAAATCGATTCACTCTGTTCGTTAATCTAATTCATTAATTAGTTCAAAGAAGCTGATTTGAATTGTATTTACTTATTATTAATTCTCAAGAGTCCCATGTTTCACACCACATTAAGCAATTCCTCGAATGTGACTATAAGACAGTTTTTTTTTCCTCCCCAAGCTGAAATCCAACACAAATTCTTTGTACTGGATAGGAGGGTGCAGATTCCTATATGGGCCCAAGGTGGCCCACCTATGATCATGGTGGATAACATGATAGGACGGTCCACTGTAGATTCCACATGGCCTGCATATCAACTTGATTGGGCGATCATGGCCATTCAAGTAAGGACCTGCAAAACGAGGAACGAACATTCTCTTGCCATCCTTTCTGTATGGCCATCATTTCCCAATCATGAGTATGCAACACAAGGTAGATTTCCCCCATCCAATTGTCATTGTTGATCACAGGTGAGTTGTGCTTGGGCCCACAAGATATACAAGCCAAGATGAGATACAGAAGAGTTAATGATAGATCATAGCTCCTCCTACCCCACAGCCTTTCTGATGAGGAATTATATGATTCTCAAACCTGAGGATATCACTAAAGCCCATGGTTTCATGATCCGGGATCATAAAGCCATAGGGCCTGTCCCAATGGATGGACCCTGCCTAGAAATCTCCTTGAAAGGACAATATGCACATTCCAATCTGTGCCCTGCAAATAGAA